>JARSSU010005423.1:0-34480 GCA_029619165.1 Eurosta solidaginis | reverse complement strand
CATGATTAACCCATCTCCACAACCGCTAGTCACCGGCGCGTCCAACGTCGACAAAAACTCTGTTCTGAAATAGTTACACACAGAAAGCCATATCCCATGTTCGCGTGCATTATTGGTGTTAGCGGCAGCAGAATTATTTTCAAAAGCATTGGTATTGGTATTAGCAGTAGCAGATTTATCACGAGCACGCTCACTGGTGGTAGCGGACGGTGACGAAGCGACAGACGCAAATGAAGGAGGGATAGGTGCAGCGGGAGCTGTTGTTGTTGTTGTTAAAGACGATGTGTTATTAGCTGTCTGTACCACCGACCCAGGCCGAGAACTGTTGAGGGGAAGAACAGCAGACTGCGAACGTCGAGGAATAGGTGAAGGCGAGAAAGCAACTAAATCTAATGCACCATTGCAATTGTTATTATTGTTGCCGTTGTCCGAAATGAATGCATATGAATTAACAGCTGTTTTGAGCGCACTTATTTCGGCAGCGAGTACATCAATATTATTATTGTTTTCAGTATTGGCTCTGTTAGATTTTGCTTTTGCCTTTTCTTTAGCGTTGTCTTTGTTTCGACTCTTCACTTTTTCACTACTCGCTGATGATTTGTTACTTGCAATTATATTCTTCAAATCGTCCACCTGCATGCACAAATCCTTGAATTTGCCCTCAAATGCGGTCATGATGGCTTCCAGCCCAAGTCTTTGCGAGGCAAGCACGGATTCGAATGCCTTAGATATTTTATCAGGCACATTCACACATTCAGGACACCAATATCGAATGTGGTAGTTAGCCTTAATCATCTTCACGTCGTATTCGGTGATTTGGCCCTCACAACAGGCGCGGTGAAAACGTTTCTTACAGAAGCCACTGCACGGTACAACAGTAGTGTCATTCCGGCAAAACTCTTATCGCATTTACCACAAGAGTCATCCATTTTAAACAAATTTTATACCCATATCGTACACACAAATTCTAGAGTCACCCTGGTCCACCTTTATGACGATATCTCGAAAGGCGTCCACCTATAGAACTAAGGCCCCCTCCATTTAAAATACTCATTAACACCTTTCATTTGATACCATATCGTAGCAAACAAATTCTAGAGTCACCCTGGTCCACCTTTATGGCGATACTCTCGAAAAGGCGTCCACCCATAGAACTAAGGCCCACTCCCCTTTAAAATACTCATTAACACCTTTCGTTTGATACCCATATTGTAACAAACGCATACTAGAGTCAAGCTGGTCAACCTTTATGGAGGTATCTCGAAAAGGCGTCCACCTATAGAACTAGGCCATCCCTTTTAAAATACTCTTAACACCTTTCATTTGATGCCAATCGTACAAACAAATTCTAGAGTCAGCCCTGGTCCACCTTTATGGCGATACCTCGAAAAGGCGTCCACCTATAGAACTAAGAACCCACTCCCATTTAAAAATACTCATTACACCTTTCATTTGATACCCATATCGTACAAACAAATCTAGAGTCACCCAGGTCCACCTTTATGGCGATATCTCCGAAAAGGCGTCCCATCTATAGAACTAAGGCCCACGCGCTTTAAAATACTCATTAACACCTTTCATTTGATACTCATATTTGTACTAACTCCATTCTAGAGTCAACCCTGGTCCACCTTTATGGCGATATCTCGAAAAAGCATCCACCTATAACACTAAGGCCCACTCCCTTTTATAAATACTCATTGGATGCACCGGATTCCAATCAGCTCGATGCCTGACCCATAAGATTATACTGCCGGTGCATACGATTCCGTGGTCAGTGACTGCAGAAAAGCATGTGGTGTCGTTAATGCGCTGTATGGATCTGTCGCGAGGACCCCGTGATTGTCAGCAATTACCATAATATGCGAGCAACTGCGCACGACTGTGTGCTGCAATCCTGTGGCTGTGTATATAAAAATTTCGCGAGACCCCAAATGGTTGAGGGTTACTGGGGTGAACGGCCACCAAGCGCACGACCACTGATTACAGTGAGTCATAAGCCTACATGTCAGCGTTTGTCGTGTAGTAGTATTTACGAACAACTTACAACATAGCGAACAAAGCGTGGGCGTCCTCGGAAACTTATTTAGTTCATTAGTGCATGAGTATAATTTCGTATACCGCAGTCGTGTTTTGATTGTCCTGTGTGTGGGTGTGTATGGTGTGTGGTGGTCGCATCGAGGTAAACCAGGTGTCTGTAAGGGATACATGTGCGTGTTAGCAGGACTCGATAGCAAGGCAGGTGTGGGAACATCGTGCGCGGCAGTCCATGATACGAGCGTACAATACGACGTGTGTAGTGACTGCATATATAGTGTGCGATGCGCGACACAAAGAGCGTAAACAAACATAGACCACAGGAACGTAGTGGAGGAAGACCTAGGGGAACACCAAAAAAAAGGCGGCTTAGAGGTCCGCAGAATCATTTCTCTCCATCAATGAGCTGTATGACATGAGAACATACCCACAGTATATTCTCTGATTTCAGAGTGGTAAGTTAATAAGAAGAAGTATACTCCTGTATGGAGGAGGTTGGAGACTGAGTCCTCAATTAAGGCGGGCGCATGCGATATCAAAAATGCTTTGAATCTGACTCAGACGCTTTATATGCTTTGCAGAGACAGGGTACCAAACGCAACGAGCATACTCGAGTAGTGGACGAACAGCGCTGTGTACGGACCTTACAGTGAGGTACAGGATCCTCGCGTGAACTCATTGGCCCATCTTTTATAACAAATCATAAGTAACCAACGCTTTGTGGCACTAGGATGATATGCTGTTAAATTCATTCTGATACAAAAGGACACCTAGATCATTTTGCATAGCGATATCCGCTCCAAATTGCGTACCACTCTATTACATAAGGCTCAATGCTGGCTTCCTCGGTGAATGTCCGTATGCTTACATTTTAGAGCATATTAAAGCTAGTCCAGTTTTGTTGTGCACACACCAATGAATGAGTCCCGTCGTCTGAGAAGATCATAGGAACTCAATGCGGTAGGACCCAAAAGTACAAGTGTAATCGCAAAGTTTTACATCATCGCGCATACAGTAGCGTGGGACATATATGTTGTCTGTGGCAGTCATTAATGAAAATAGGCCACGAGATCAAGGGCCTAGATGACATACCTGGGTACGCCGGAGGAACTCCGACGATTCCGACAGATTGCACTTGACAGCCTTTTGGTCCGTTGGAAGATAGCTTTCAGCCACGATAGATCTGTGAAACGGAAAGTCGTAAATCAAGCTTATGATAAGTCACAGTCATGGTTGACGGTATCAAAGCGCTTTGCTGAAATACCAGTGTGTATGATACCTCCGTTGGCTTGATTCGCTAAAATTCCTCCATAACTATACGCAGTGCAAATATACAGCAATTTGTAGTGGTTGACCTTGACGATACGAAACTGTGTTGAGCATGGAGTAAAGTACATAGAACACTGCTATTAGAGTTGACTGGTAACATCTCTGTCAGACTAAGTTAGGAATGCCTAAAGTTTAGCATACGCCTTCTGGAGTTTTCACTTTGACCTACTACACCTTTATTTACACTGCAGGGTATAGATACAGACATGTGCTTCCTAAAGTGCGGGAATGACCCAAAGATAGTTCAAATAGTTTAAAATAGGCTCATATGTGATTTTCAGCGCGAGTACCATAAGCACGCAACAGAACCCCGTCCGGTCCCGAGAAAAGCGATAGGCGTCAAAGATTGAAGACTCTGAAGAACAATATATACCATCATAGCAAGATTCCTAATGGAATTTGAGCTATCTCAAGCGATAGATATTGGCCGAATGAAAACCACTGGATGAATACGTGACTTAATGACTCAAAAATGTTCAGCAACGTCCTCATCAGTGCAAGCTTTTTTTCATCAAAAGGTTAATGAGGAAGGATACCAGAAATTTTCCAGCTTTGAATTACGAAACTGTAAAACTTTTTGGATTTTAAAAATTGGGCTTTACAACCAACTCAATACTTTATAACAAAGCTGATTAAGACGGTGAAATAGAACGAGCTATTAGATATTTAGAGAGGTCTGAGATGCTCCAGATTTCTTGAATCTCTTATAAAAGCCTAGATTTAATGTTATTAAGTCTGATAAGTTGCGTTAAAACCAAGGGGCTTATTCGAACATATGGTATAGCGAGTAGAATGCAGGTATCAAAGAAGCCATCAGCGTACTGTAAAATATAGAGATTGCCGAATCGACATCAGTGCAAGCATAGAGGTCCGACCAATCATGGGAAGCCACAGATCATTGAGCATAATGAAATTCGCTTTGTAGAAGCATCTAGATCGGGGACGAGACTGTACTTGAATCGTTCGGGGTAGGCTGATATCAAGTGATATCTCTAGCGTAGGGTGAAGAGGGTCTTCTGGAAGGGATAAGGTGGGATTTGCGTAAGGGCAGTACCCACCGAGCCATCCACACATACTAAATCCAGCATTTTATTTCCACTATTTGGAACATTGTTAATCTGTAAAAGAGATAAGTCTAACAAGCAATTGAGAAACTCATGTTGAGCAGTGGGAGTTAAAAAGTTTGAATCACTTATATTAACCCAACTAACTGTTGGTAAGTTAAAGTCACCAACAACAACAAGTCGATCGTTATATCCCACTGCGAATGCAATCGCAGATGGCTGAGTTATGACTAGCATAAACATCCATATCGGAACGAGGTGGTATCAAAGATTATCGAAAATCGTGTGAAGCAAACTTCACAAAACTTCTAGTAGGTCGATTCACCACTTGCCACAGCAGAATTTGTTAACTACCACTGTCTGTATTTGTTATTTAATAATTATTTTTACACTTTTTATTCAGGTAATGTGTTCAAAATTTTAACCTTTACTCTCTAAAACTCCAATCAGTGTATTTCTGTGCTTAAATTATGTTAAAAATTGTGTTAAAGTCTTTGGTGTGCTGAAAGTGACCTACTAGAATTTTGTTACGCTCCGCTGCTTTCCACCGAAGTTTGCGCCTGCAACATCTTTACTTTTCGATGGATGGTTTGGTGGTATATACGAACAGCAAACAATTACGCTATAGCTACCGAATGAAAGCCTAACTGCTATGAATTCGATATGAGAGATATTGTCCAGCAAAAATCAACTCAGCTGATAGGTTAGGTTCAACAGCAATAAGGACACCTTCCGCTCTAGAAATGCGATCACGCGATAAACAGCATATTTATTTGAAAAAACCTCTGAATTATACTATCAGGCTTTAGCCAGATCTCCGTAAAAGCTACAACTTGTGCAGAAAAGGTGAAAGAATTAAGGAAGAATGGAACAAGTTTTGATCGTAAACCACGAACATTTTGGTAATTAATGAAAAGACGGGAAAGATCAGCAATTACCTTTGTGTTGTTATTACTGTGTTCGTCATACCGTTTTTTTGGCTGTAATAAAACAGGTTCGGCCCTCGCCTTTCTTGTGAACAAGTGAACCACAGTATGCTTGGGCCAAAAAGAGGAATCAAGTACCTTACGATATATTCATCTGAAAGAGATATTTAAATGAGGAGATGTCTCTCTCTAATAAAGTTAAATTTATACACATTGATGTTACTAGTGGGTGCAACACCAAGTTTAGAGCAAACGTAATGAGCAGTATCATTTTCGGTATGCGAGGAGTGTTATCGGGACACAAATAGAGCCCTACGAGGTGTCCCGGCAGTCACCTGCAAAGGAGTAGCGGATAGCGCACCAGAGAGCTGGGAAGGTGCGGCCGTTATAGGACAGTTGCCAGAAAACGCATTGCTTTACCTAGCGTTGGTTATCGAGCCCGTCAAATAAGTACTATTTTTTCAGGTACACTTGTATCGCTAGCAACAACCCCAGTATCGGTAACTGTAATTGTTGGAGCTAAAGATACCGGTGGAGGTGAAGGATGAATTGGGGAGTCCAGCGAAATCAACATTGGTGACGTAGAACAGACAGCAGCAAAGGTACCACTATTAGTTCGTGCATCATTTAATTTGGCAGAGATCGTCTCAATAGAAGTCTCGAAAGAGCCTTGGGGAGATTCTTGTGGAGATTCCTGAGCTGCATTGTTCATAATGTCTTTGTTCGTATCAGTCAACGCGGTTAAAGGGACATTCGTAGGAGAACATCTTTGCCCCTGACTCGAAGACAAGTTGGAATCACTGTTGGGCATACATTTCTTACGTTTTGGGGATTCAGATATCAATTTCAATTTTTTAAAGTGAGCTTCCATCGTTTTGAATCTTTCGTTGAGGTCACGAAACCCAATAAAAATGTTTTTTAACTCTTTCTGAGTTTGCCTCATAAAAGCTCTCATGTCATTTTCTACGGAACGACAATCACGACATGTCCAGTTCTGTCCAATTTTGCTAGATATTAGGTCAATCACCCGACCACCTATGTGAGAGAAACCGGCATAGATAACATGAGCCATATTACCACAGAGCCAACAAAAAACATAAGTATAACCACGGGAAGTTTTCTTTTGATTGGTGCACTTCTTGATTCAGCAATCCAACATAATTGCAATGTTAAACAAACCCAAAAGAAAAATGGGCAAAGAAACTATAAGTATAGGATAAATTGAAGAGCTGTTCCAAAAATATGGGCGAGAGTTATTTTGGAGCACTGGATGCAAATCGCAAGACAGCGTATAGCTAGCAGGGAACACAACAGAAAGCAAAAAGGGCACACAATGACTTGCTAATAGCAGCTACCAACAAAAAGTATGCAGTTATCACAAATTTTTGTGAAAATCTGTGATCTATGAACACACATACTGAATGTTTAAATTGCTCAAAAAGCCACACTGTGTAAAGATTTAATACGAAATTAAACTTATAAACTGTTTTCTATTATATTAATGAATGTTTATAAAAGATAAAACTTGTTTACAAAGTAAAAAAATAACATTCGAAGAGCGATCAAAAAAAAACACGTCTGCGCATGGCAAGGTTACCAGATCAATACCTTCCATTTGATACACATGTCATACAAACACATTCCAGGGTTAACCTAGGTTCACTTTCCTACATGGTGATTTTCCTTTATTTTGTCTCCATAGCTCTCAGCTGAGTATGTAATGTTCGGTTACACCCGAGCTTAGCCTTCCTTACTTGTTCTAAGTAAAGTCGAAAAGGATCCCTTGTAAAAAGCAAAGCTATAAAAACAAGCTTAATATGTGCGCAGTACCTTAGAATGGTTTTCACAAAAAAAATCATTCAGAATCGCATATAAATCAAAGGATAGTATTTTCTTTTTTAACAATAGGACTTTTTATGCCCTCATAATAAATTCAGATATTTAAACCAAATAGCCACATCAATTTTGATATCTACTTACAGTTTATATTTTATTTTTAGATATAGGTACTTAATCGATTAAAAGATTATTTGATTGAAGAATATAAATTGATTGAAGAATGTAAGTTGATTGTATTATTTTCTTTTCCTACCGTTAAAGACTAACCCGTATGGAATATATTTTCCTATGCTTATAAGAATCGGCCCAAAACTGAACTGGTTCTGTTCACCAGGAAATATAAGATCCCTGCGTTGCAGCTGCCGGTGCTAGCGGGTATGACCCTGACGCTGAGGAAATTTGTATTTATTCTGACAGCCAGGCTGCCCTAATAGCACATGGATCGGTGACATGTAAGTCCAGGACAGTAGAGAAGTGCTGTAAATATCTTAACGAGATCGCTGAGCAAACTTCTCTTGCAAGTTCATTTTGAAAGGATTTTACTTAGGAAGCGGGTGTGAGATGGAGCAATCTTGAATCCTGTTACCACTCTAAGCTCGTGTGGGCCTGAATGGGACGCTAGACTCACAAAAAGTCTCCTTCTCCTTGGTATGGGCGAGGGGGTGAGGCACGCATAACGGCTGGGTGCTCCCTATAATGATTACTGCAGGGGCTGAAAAGACGAAAAGGAGGTAGAAACAGTCAAGCATTTTATGTGCGATTGTCCCGCACTTTGGCACAAGAGGAAGAAATCTCTCGGATCTCCCTTCTTTGCGATCTTTGTGATCTGGCTAAGTTGGAACCTAAGAAACTCCTGTCGTTTGCGGTATCGACCTGTTGGTTTGAGTAGGGGAGATATCCACGTGGTATCACAATGGGACCTTTGTGGGCCTAACTGTACTGGTGCTCGCACCGGTGGCCTCTCTAACCTAACCTAACCATAGGAATCGGCAATTGCTTTTCGGGATATATGTACTTTCCTTTGCCTATAGATATCGGCAATTGTTTTTCAGGATTCGTGCACTGCCTTACTTTTTTCTCCGTTAAAAATTGCTTGTTGTTTAGGGATAATGAATGATGCGGCGTATAGGATCTTATGATCCTTTGCACGTTCAAAATTTATGGAGTTATTTCATTTCACTTTTTAAAAAAAGATTCAATAGAAATATGTAGGATTTTATGATCCTTTTAAAGGTCACTATTTTATTTTTTACAAAGCGAATTCAACGGAGCTTCACATCTAGGATTTTATATTCCTTTGAAAAGAAAACTTTAAGACAGCCACATGTTGGGCGCCAAATAATAATTTTATAAAAAAAAATTTAAATGATCTTATGTTGTTGCGTAACAATTTTTTCTCCAGGAAATTACAAAAATTAGCATTTTATATTTTCAAACTAATCAAAACCCTCAAAGAAAACTCTTCACACCAAGCCATACAGTAGAATACCTTAACTTATATAAGCAATTTTTTAAATAAAATTAAGCACTTTCCTGAACGTAGTCTTTCCACGGCTCCTGAAAGTAAAAGTTTTCCATTCGTCTTTCCAAGAAAGGGTTTCTTTCAGTTGTTAAATTATGCAAAATTATTTTTGTTAATATTCTCTTAAGGAAAGAATCTATTTAGTGGTGTTTTTTTTTGATCAACGGTGGTGTATCCTACACTCTGCTGCAGCTTTGACCCCCTCCCGGCCGTGGCGTAGTGAGGATTACTTGCGCCCGGGGAAAAACATTTTAAAATTTTCACGCTTCTTATATTTTGTTATTATACTAAGCTGAGCAGAGCTCAAAGAGTATATGAATCTTGTTCGCATAACGGTACCCCGTAACGGCATAAATTAATCGAGATAGATATAGACTTCTATATACCACAATGATCTGGGCGAGAAAATAAATTCATTTAGCCACGCCCGCCCGTCCGTCAGTCCGCCTGCCGGTAAACACGCTAACTTAAGTAAATTTTGAGGTATCTTAATGAAATTTGGTATGTAAGTTCCCGGATATTCATCTCAGATCCTTATTTAAAATGAACGAAATCGGACTATAACCACGCTCACTTTTGCGATATCGAAAATTTCGAAAAACCGAAAAAGTGCGATAATTCATTACCAAAGACGGATAAAGCGATGAAACTTGGCAGGTGAGTTGACCTTAAGACGCAGAACTGAAAATTAGTAAAATTTTGGACAATGGGCGTAGCACCGCCCACTTTTAAAACAAGGTAATTTAAAAGTTTTGCATGCTGTAATTTGGCAGTAGTTGAATATATCGTGATGAAATTTGGCAGGAACGTTACTCTTATTACTAATTATGTGATAAATAAAGTTAGCATATAGGATGACGAACACGCCCACTTTAAAACAAAAAATTTTTAAAATCAAATTTTAACAAAAAATTTAATATCTTAACATATATAAGCAAATTATGTCAACATTCAATCCAGTAATGATATGGTGCAACAAAATACAAAAATAAAAGAAAATTTCAAAATGGGCGTGGATCCCATCTTTTTCATTTAATTTTTCTAGAATACGCTTACTGCCATAAGTTAAACAAAAATTTACTATGTGAAATTTGGCAAGGGCATAGCTTCTATGAAGATAACTGTTTTCTGTGAGAATGGGCGAAATTGGTTGAAACCACGCCCAGTTTTTATACACAGTCGACCGTCTGTCCTTCCGCTCGGCCATTAACAGGATAACTTGAGCAAAAATCGATATATATAAACGTCAGTTTCTCAAAAAATTGCTTAATATGGCAATTACGCAAACAAACATAAATATCAAAATAATCAAAAATAACAGATACTACGCTGAACAGCAACTAAAACGATACTTACATGAAAGCGATTTTCAAGACTTTACCGAAAAACAAGGCTTCCTATATCTAAAAATATCTAATGAGACAGAAGAAACGCATAAAAATAAAATACATAAACTAAAACAACAAAAAATTTGGGACATGGACATCAACATAAACAACGATTGGTTCATAAACAAAACAGATATTGTGTTCCCAGATGAAGTCAAGTGGCTGCTTTCCCTAGGTAGAAAATTCACTATACCGACGACTGGAAAAACACTCACACCAGTGCACGTAATTGCGGAAATGGAACAGATTATACAAAAGCTGGATGATGACAAAACCAAGGATGCAACACGAAACAAATTATGCAATAGAATATTACAATACAAGCGGAGCAACAAACAAAACTCAAAAGAAAAATTCATTTTGGAAGCATTTAACAAAGCCAGGTCATTTTTGAAAACACACAAAAATATTATTATAACGGACGCGGATAAGGGTAATAAAACAGTAGTACTATACAAAGAGGAATACATCGGAAAAATCAATACAATATTAGACGACAAATGTACATATAAAACACTCAGGAGTGATCCAACTAACGAACTCCAAAGGAAAAATAACAGGTTGGTCGAAACTTTATACAAAAACAATGCAATTGACTTGAGAGAAAAACAACAGCTTACAAGCACAATAGCGAATGCTCCAAGGCTGTACGGCCTGCCAAAAATACACACACCGGACCTTCCATTCCGTCCAATAGTTTCGTCCATAAATGCTCCATGTTATAAATTGTCCAATATTCTCAAGAATCTGGTTTCTGAAGAATACAATATAAAAAGTTTGTATGAATTTAAAGAAAGGCTTAACAAGTAAGGAAGATAAAGTTCGGGTGTAACCGAACATTACATACTCAGTTGAGAGCTATGGGGACAACATAAGGGAAAATAACCATGTAGGAAAATGAACCGAGGGAAACCCTGGAATGTGTTTGTATGACATGTGTATCAAATGAAAGGCATTAAAGAGTATTTTATGAAGGAGTGGGCCATAGTTCTATAGGTGGACGCCATTTAGGGATATCGCCATAAAGGTGGATCTGGGTTGAGTCTAGAATTTGTTTGTACGATATGGGTATCAAATTAAAGGTATTAATGAGGGTTTTAAAAGGGAGTAATCCTTAGTTCCATAGGTGGACGCCGTTTCGAGATATCTCCATAAAGGTGGACCGGGGTGACCCTAGAATTTGTTTGTACAATATGGGTATCAAAAGAAATGTGTTAATGAGTATTTTAAAAGGGAGTGATCCTTAGTTCCATAGGTGGGCGCCGTTTCGAGTTATCGCCATAAAAGTGGACCAGGGGTTACCCTAGAATTTTTTGTATGATATGGGTATCAAATTAAAGGTATTAATGAGGGTTTTAAAAGGGAGTGGTGGTAGTTGTATAGGTGGTCGCCTTTTCGAGATATCGCCATAAAGGTGGACCAGGGGTGACTCTAGAATGCGTTTGTACAATATGGGTATCAAATGAAAGGTGTTGATGAGTATTTTAAAAGGGAGTGGACCTTAGTTCTATTGGTGGACGCCGTTTCGAAATATCGCCATAAAGGTGGACCAGGGGTGACTCTAGAATGTGTTTGTACGATATGGGTATCAAATTAAAGGTATTATTGAGGGTTTTAAAAGGGAGTGGTGGTAGTTGTATAGGTGGTCGCCTTTTCGAGATATCGCCATAACGGTGGACCAGGGGTGACTCTAGAATACGTTTGTACAATATGGGTATCAAAAGAAAGTTGTTAATGAGTATTTTAAAAGGGAGTGGGCCGTCGTTCTATTGGTGGACGCCGTTTCGAAATATCGCCATAAAGGTGGACCAGGGGTGACTCTAGAATGTGTTTGTACGATATGGGTATCAAATTAAAGGTATTAATGAGGGTTTTAAAAGGGAGTGGTGGTAGTTATATAGGTGGTCGCCTTTTCGAGATATCGCCATAAAGGTGGACCAGGGGTGACTCTAGAATACGTTTGTACAATATGGGTATCAAAAGAAAGTTGTTGATGAGTATTTTTAAAAGGGAGTGGGCCGTCGTTCTATAGGTGGACGCCTTTTCGAGATATCGCCATAAAGGTGGACCAGGGGCGACTCTCGAATGTGTTTGTACGATATTGGTATCAAATTAAAGGTATTAATGAGAGTTTTAAAAGGGAGTGGTGGTAGTTGTATATGTGAAGTCGTTTCCCAGATATCGACCAAAATGTGGACCAGGGTGACCCAGAACATCATCTGTTGGATATCGCTAATTTATTTATATATGTATTACCTGCCAAGATATCAAGGGTGTTTTATTTTGCCCTGCAGAACATTTTCATTTTCTTCTACTTAATATGGTAAGTGTCACAACCATTTTACAAAGTTTTTTCTAAAGTTATATTTCGCGTCAATAAACCAATCCAATTACCATGTTTCATCCCTTTTTTCGTATTTGGTATAGAATAAATGCATTTTATTCATTTTTCGTAATTTTCGATATCGAAAAAGTGGGCGTGGTCATAGTCGGATTTCGTTCATTTTTTATACCACGATAAAGTGAGTACAGATAAGTACGTGAACTAAGTTCAGTAAAGATATGTCGATTTTTGTCCAAGTTATCGTGTTAACGGCCATGCGGAAGGACAGACGGAAGACTGTGTATAAAAACTGGGCGTGGCTTCAACCGATTTCGCCCATTTTCACAGAAAACAGTTAACGTCATTAAATCTATGCCCCTACTAAATTTCAAAAGGATTGGGAAATTTTTGTTCGACTTATGGCATTAAAAGTATCCTAGACAAACAAATGAAAAAGGGGCGGAGCCACGCCCATTTTGAAATTTTCTTTATTTTTTGTATTTTGTTGCACCATATCATTACTAGAGTTGAATGTTGACATAATTTACTTATATACTGTAAAGATATTAAATTTTTTGTTAAAATTTTACTTTAAAAAAAAATTTTTTTTTAAAAGTGGGCGTGGTCCTTCTCCGATTTTGCTAATTTTTATTAAGCGTACATACGGTAATAGGAGTAACGTTCCTGCCAAATTCATCATGATATCTTCAACGACTGCCAAATTACAGGTTGCAAAATTTTAAATTACCTTGTTTTAAAAGTGGGCGGTGGCACTCCCATTGTCCAAAATTTTACTAATTTTCTATTCTTCGCCATAAGTTCAACTCACCTACCAAGTTTCATCGCTTTATCTGTCTTTGGTAACGAATTATTGCACGTTTTCGGTTTTTCGAAATTTTCGATATCGAAAAAGTGGGCGTGGTTATAGTACGATATCGTTCATTTTAAATAGCGATCTGAGATGAGTGCTCAGGAACGTACATACCAAATTTCATCAAGATACCTCAAAATTTACTCAAGTTATCGTGTTAACGGACGGACGGACGGACATGGCTCAATCAAATTTTTTTTCGATCCTGATGATTTTGATATATGGAAGTCTATATCTATCTCGATTCCTTAATACCTGTACAACCAACCGATATCCAATCAAACTTAATATACTCTGTGAGCTCTGCTCAACTGAGTATAAAAACACAAGCGTTAGTGACGACGACATACTAGTATTTTTGATATGGTATCCCTATTTACCAATATACCTGCGATGCTTGCCATAAAAATAATTTTGAAGAAATAGGATGAAATTACAAGAATAACTAAAATAACAAAAGAAAAAAAATTTTAGATATACATAATTTTTGCCTAATGGAAATTAATTATTCATGTGGGATGAGAAGCTATACGGCCAAACGTTTGAATACCGATGGGTAATCCGCTCTCCCCCACCATAGCTGACATAGTATGGACGACCTGTTAAAAGATAACATGTCAGAACTAAAAGAGAAATATAACATAAACATTGTGAGGACCCCAAAACCAAGGGTTTTGTACCCTCACAACATATACCTATTTTTTCAGTTTTTCACATATGTGTTATACAATAATTGAATTTAACTCTGAATTTAACCTGACATCCATGACATTGCTGTACGTACTTCCTTACGTCTCTGAACATTCCGGGCCAGTAATATGGTGTCGTCGCTCGTGCAATAGATTTTCGAACGCCCATGTGTCCCTGCGCTTGGTGTGTCATGAATTTCCGCCAGCACTCTGCGTCTCTGTGGGGTCGGTACACATAGCTTCCACGGTACTGCGCCTTCATCATCAACTTGACTCTCTATTCTCCTGTATAGCTTTCCGTCCTCGATCACATAGTCTGGGAATTTCTCCGGAGCCTTTCTCACCTCTGCCATCTTCGCTTTCAGCCACTTGCACTCGTCTTTGCCTTGCTCTACCGTGAACGTGCTTAGTTGCTCGTCCATCGGCTGTCTCGAAAGTGCATCTGTCACCACGTTTAACTTTCCCTTTGGATTCTTCGGGCAATATCTTTGTTTTAATGGGCGGTCGTCTCTCATCACTATCTTTTGCGTGGCCACGTTGGATAGCCCTACTATATCCTCGAACATCTGTAATTCTTTGATGAGAAATTTACTCACCGACTCGTCTGTATTCGCAACTTTTGGGCTGTTATCTTCGTGACTACTTTCGACCATTGTTATACATGTAACCGCTTTCTCATCCTGATCGTCTGTTCTCAATGTTAGTGTTTGTTCTCCGCAGCTCATCTCCATGTTCACCTTCGCCAGGTAATCCGTTCCAAGCACCACTCGTCGACTAGTCCTGGTAGGATTAGCATTTCATTTCGCAGCACTTGGTAACCCATTCTCACTTCTGCATCTACCGCTACTACGATCGTTTTAAATCTGCCATCTCCCAGTATCACTCGCGTTTCTATTGTCTCTTGAATACACCTGTTTTCAGCCTCCTTGCCATTGTTCCACTTACAAAGCTTCGGGTCGCCCCTGTATCGATTGCGGCCACCACCTCCTCGCCATTCAATGTGATGTTTGCCAAGATCCGGCCCTTTGTCTGTCTCAACGTGTTTAGTTTTCCCGAGGTTGCGTTTGGGGAGACCCCACTCCTCGGTGCCAATGAGGTCTCTGGCCGTTTCCCTGCGTTCGTCTACAACAGTTTCGTGTGAGTGTGCCTACTTTACCGCATGTCCAGCAGAATTCGATGCGAGCGCTACGACAACCGTATGCGACATGGCCGCCTGCTCCGCATCGTCTGCCCGCCGTACTTGTATCGATGTATCTTGGTGCCGCGTCTGACTTCTGGGATGGTTGTGCCTCTGTCTGCTGTTCTCGCTCATCCGCCTGTATATATTGGTAGCGTTCTTCTGGGTGCCTTGGTACAAATGGTCTTGCCGTTGGTCGCATCGGATCTCTGTCAGGGGTAATATTTTCATAATCTTCTACCAAACTTACCAACTCTTCCAGGCTGCTGACCTCGCATCTTTTAACATATAGCTGGATTTCTCTGCGGGAGTTCCTGTATATGCGTTTTGACATTTGGTCTTCGGTGTAGGCGGCATGTCGCATCAGCCCTTGTAGTGCTAGCACAGAATCCTTGAACTTCTCTCCTGGTCTTTGCATGCGTGCTCGTATCTCGTCGTCCAACTGTTCAAAATATCTGGAGCTGAGGAAAAATTTTAGGAAATCCTTCTTGAATGAGTCCCACTCTTTCCAGCTCCGGTTGTTATTTCGGTACCAAACCAGCGCTGTGTCCTTGAGTAGCTCCGGCAATGCTCTTGATATAGATTTGACGTTCATTTCGTATCCTTCTGCTAGTTCTTCAACGCGTTCTATGAACCCTAGAGGATCCTTGCCCCCGTCGTATTTTAAACCCCATTTTCATGTCCATAGTGGTTGCGTATGTGCCTGGTTGTTGCATCGCATATAGTGGTGGTTGTGGGGTCCCGTGTTGGTTGGGTGCGCCGGTTGTCTTATCGTCATCCGTTTTCGTAGCACTTGGAGATGTCAACCGACTACTTGTCTGTGGTATATTTATTGTAGATGTCGTCCTTGCGTGTTGTAGAGCTAGGTTTGTAAGCCGATCCTGCCATTTCTCGTTGACCTTTTCTGCCTGTGCGAACGCCGCCAGTCGCTTCCTTAGTTCGTCTACCGTTCCTGTATCATCCAGCGCGCACTCCGAGTGGTAAATTACCAGCTCCTCTCGGGTGAGATAATATATCCATGATACCTTTACCATTTTCTTATTTGTGTCTCCTTTCCTTGTTAGTTTCTGTGCTTAGCCTTCGTTGTTTTGCTTTCCGTATATCCTTGTTACCTTTTTAAAGTCCTTTATGTAAAGCCTTGATGATTTCCTTGATCTTTCTTAAGCCTGCTCGGGCGCCATATGTGGTACGCTTACACGAGTCAGCGAAGACACCGAGAGACAACAAGGAGAGAACCACAGTACAAGCCAACAACTGATAGCATACAGAGACGCTCAAGTGCAAAACAATACGGAGAATCAGGTACGAAAATTTCCAGAACATCAGGTACAGGTCGCTCGAGGAACCCAAGCACAGAGCGCCAGAGAACCGATACACGGAACAAGATTACACCTAGGGAGGCAGTTCGCTATAGCTGCCCTACATGAACACACACCCAGAGACAATTCCGGGATAACGGACTATTACGTGAGATTCTAATGCAACTCGAATCAAATCGGTAGTAACGTACACGCCCAACCGCAACAGTATCAAATCATACACGAGGAAATTTCATTTCAAGAAGTACCCGGACTTCGGATCAACCACTAAAGCCCGGTAAACTCTAACCACAATTACATAATCAAATAAATATACTCCTTAACTAGGTCCATGACATACCACGTTTTCACAAAAGAAAAAAAGAAAACTCCACCATATACGGTGAGAGCACCCTAAGGAAAATCCACCAGTTTTTCATTTACAGTATAGACTGGCATCACACACACCACCGACGGGAAGGGCAGCGAAACGCCAGCAACGAACACAACGACGACAGTGAAATATTAAACCGTATGGCGAGCGAGGTCAACGGCAGCCTCGACGACAACAACAGCGACATACTGAGCCTGATGGCCAGCGAGGCCATTGGTAGCATCAACAGCAGCAACGACAACCATGACGACAGCGACGACGAAGGCAGCGTGGGCGAACACTACTTCCGCGTACGGATCACGCGCACCGGCATGGTGACCGTAAGCTTCGCTTCGGTAGGTGAGGGGGGAGTGTGAGGACCCCAAAACCGAGGGTTTTGTATCCTCACAACATATACCTATTTTTTCATTTTTTCACATACATGTTATACAATTATTGAATTTAACTCTGAATTTAACATTTATACATTTTTATACAGGAATTATATCTTTATGAATTACACGTCAAAATACATATATGCGGTTGTATATTTAATTATTATTTACTAAATTGAAGGACAAACCAGACTTGCGCACTTTTGCACGCAAGCATAATATTTACATTTTTCGCCCACATAAATTTAAATATAGTTCACCGAAACATACACCAAAACATTTGGAAGGGAAGTGGAAACGCAGTAAAACATAAAATTGCTCCGGTCAACCAACCCTTTGCGCATCCGGTGCACTCAACTACAAATACAACATACATAATAATTTGGATAAACGAAGATTAGCAGCAAAAGTCGCTAAAATAAACGCCGCTACTAATTGGAACTTTTCTGTACATACTTACACACGAGCATACGACACAGCAACGCACGCCGTAAGCAGAAGTCGAAAGCATCAAGCGAGGCCGACGCACCACCAGAAACAAGCGACAGCGAACATACGCATAAACACAAATTATTGAATTCCATAGGTAAAGCGAAGATTGGAAAACACGGCAGGCATACAACAAATGTATGTACGAGATTAGGTACATTGTTCGTTATGTATATTAGGGCTCCCGAAAATTGGGATACGAATTGCCGGGATAGCAGATTATCCTACATGATCGGAAGTATACATATATACATATATGCGCTTGTATATTGAATTAATATTTACTAAATTGAAGGACAAACCAGACTTGCGCACTTTTGCACGCAAGCATAATATTTAAATTTTTCGCCCACATAAATTTCAAATATAGGTCACCCTAACACACACTAAAACATTTGGAAGGGAAGTGGAAACGCACAAAAACATAAAATTGCGCCGGTCAACCCACCCTTTGCGCATCCAGTTCACTCAACTACAAATACAACATACATAATAATTTGGATAAACGAAGATTAGCAGCAAAAGTCGCCAAAATAAGCGCCGCTACTACAACTTTATATATATACTTACACACGAGCATACGACACAGCAACGCACGCCGTAAGCAGAAGTCGAAAGCATCAAGCGAGGCCAATGCACCACCAGAAACAAGCGACAGCGAATATACGCATAAACACAAATGATTGAATTCAATAGGTAAAGCGAAGATTGGGAAACACGGCAGGCATACAACAAATGTATGTACGAGATTAGGTATATTTTTCGTTATGTATATTAGGGCTCCCGAAAATTGGGATACGAATTGCCAGGATAGCAGATTATCCTACATGATCGGAAGTATGCATATATACATATATATATATACATAGGTACAAACCATAGGCATGATAATGGAAGAAGGGAAAACGTATGTTAGCATATAAGCGTATGTATATACTAATAGAACCCAGCGAAAGTAGCGTTAGACTAGTATTCGATTTTGAATTGTTATAATTGTTATTGTAAAATTACTGACTGCCTGCGCGCAGTCCTACATAATTTTATAACGGAGAAATTATTGCAGATGAATTGTTTTTAGGAAATAACCGTCCGCCGGCGTACGAAATCGTATATAAGGGCGACAAATTAACTTGTAAGGTCAGAAGCTAGGAGATAGGCCTACGAGTCAGTGGGCTTCTACCACTGATCAGCACGACCTGAAGGTTTCTACTTCATTTCGTGATTAATTTTATATTAAGTAGGAGGTTTCTACTCCAACTGACGGAGAGCTTAGCAAAGGGGTTCTACCTCAGCTACTCTTATCTAGACAGGGACAGAGAGTAGGAGTAGCGATTAAGGACATTGATTTTTTTGAATAAATCTTATAACGTTTTTCGAAACTCCTTTGCTTATTTATTTCAAGCGAAATAGGTTCTCCCACCAAATATAGGAACCCTGGACGGACTGGGCATACCTTAGCAGAAATAAGTCCGTCACAACTTATCATTTCTAACCAAGTATGTGGACATCTTTGCCATTGTAAAGAGGAAATATTTAGACAACATCCTCCACACATTAAACAAGTACCACAATAATATTAAATTTACTGTGGAAATAGAAAATAATGGCAGCATCCCCTTTTTAGATACGCGCATCCACAGAAGAAACCAAGATCTTGTACTAGATTGGTGTACTAAACCCACTTCATCGGGACGACTGATTAATTACTTATCATCCCAACCACTTAAATGTAAGGTTAACACGGCCAAAAACCTAATCGAAAAAGTGTTAAAAATCAGCCATGAAAAATTCTGGGACGTCATCATTAACAAAATAACCAAAATATTGAGAAAAAACAATTAACCCTTACGGTCTCATACAAAATTTAATTGAAAAAAGAAAACGCAAATAAAATACGTAACTAACAACAACCCAACAGCTACTATCAATATCCAACCAAATCAATATTACAGCGCAACATACATACCTAGGCTAACAGACTACATAGAAAAAAGCATACCAAAAACCAACAACAACATATGCTTCGCCTACAAATCTAACCAAACTTTGTCTACTATTTTCACAAAAACTAAAAGCCCAGTTCCAACTACACAACAAAATAACAATGTGTACGAAATAGCATGAAAAGGATATGACAACCAAACGTGCAATAAAATATACATAGGTACAACAAAACGCGCACTAGGCGTTCGTCTAAAAGAACACGACACTGACATAAGGAAAACAACAATAGCACTGCATTATCGCAACATACCACAGCAACAGGCCATAACGCAAAAATCTTAGACAAAGAGAAACGGGGAAAGGTTAGATTCACAATAGAAAGTTTAAGGATATTACAAGACAGAACAGTAAACAGAAAAGAAGACACAGATGACATTCCTTCGGTTATCTGTTATGCATATGAAACAACCTACATACATACAAACAAACATACATGAATCAAAGTCCAATTAAACAATTAACCACATTGACAAGTGTACCCAAACAAACGGATATCAACATAAAAATTTTTTTGACTAAATTAATTTAATTTAAATTAAAATATGTATATTGATGATAAAGTTAAGTGCAATATGTAAGAATAACATATTAACGTATACAAAAATTGTAAGTGCTCCATATACAATTGTGATATTAAACAGTAAGGTTACATATTTAATTCTTAACTATTGTTTTTTTTTATCTTACATGTTATAATGTTGTTGTTGTTGGCTGATATGGGAAAAATAATTGAAATAAATTTATTTCACCCCTGATGATGCTCAGATGATTAGCGAAACGTCAGGTTGTACTAGTGGAGTCTTTTGACTTGCACTAAAGCACATATTGGTCAATAAAGCCTATTTTTATTTTTATTAATCAATTTGGAAAAACGAATTGACCGGCTATAAAAAGTTCAAGATTTTTCGGAAGGCCTGCCGGTAGAACAGAGCATACACAAAATTATTTCATATTTCAATCCCAACAACAACGCAACCGCATACAAAATGAAGCACATGAAATATAAATACGGTGAACACACTTGCATAACTCTTAACCACTACAGCAAACAAAGAAAAAGCTGGCAAAACAAACAACTCAACTTAAGTTTTTACTGAGTGTAAAAAACATGATCTAACTCTAAGTCACCAATTAATGCCATCAAAATATCTCGAACAATACCACATCCGAGAAGGTCAAACGGCAGCTAGAAAATTCTAAACGTCAGTTTCTCAAAAAAGTGCTTAATATGGAAATTACGCAAACAAACATAAATATCAAAATAATCAAAAATAAAATTTACCACGCTAAACAGCAACTAAAACGATACTTACCTGAGCGATTTTGGAGACTTTACAGAAAAACAAGGGTTCCTCTATCTAAAAATATCTAATGAGACAGAAGAAACGCATAACAATAAAATACGTAAATTAAAACAACAATAATTTGGGACATGGACATCAACATAAACAGCGATTGGTTCATAAACAAAACAGATATTCTGTTCCCAGATGAAGTCAAGTGGCTGCTTTCCCTAGGTAGAAAATTCACTATACCGACGACTGGAAAAACACTCACACCAGTGCACGTAATTGCGGAAATGGAACAGATTATACAAAATCTGGATGATGATAAAACCAAGGATGCAACACGAAACAAATTATGCAATAGAATATTACAATACAAGCGGAGCAACAAACAAAACTCAAAGAAAAATTCATTTTGGAAGCATTTAACAAAGCCAGGTCATTTTTGAAAACACACAAAAATATTATTATAACGGACGCGAATAAGGGTAATAAAAGGGTAGTACTATACAAAGAGGAATACATCGGAAAAATCAATATAATGTTAGACGACAAAAGTACATATAAAACACTCAGGAGTGATCCAACTAACGAACTCCAAAGGAAAAATAACAGGTTAGTCGAAACTTTATACAAAAACAAAGCAACTGACTTGAGAGAAAAACAACGCTTACAAGCACAATAGCGAATGCTCCAAGGCTGTACGGCCTGCCAAAAATACACAAGCCGGACCTTCCACTCCGTCCAATAGTTTCGTCCATAGATGCTCGATGTTATAAATTGTCCAAATACATTGGTGGTATTCTCAAGAATCTGGTTTCTGAAGAATACAATATAAAAAATTCGTATGAATTTAAAAAAAGGCTAAACAAGTAAGGAAGGCTAAGTTCGGGTGTAACCGAACATTACATACTCAGTTGAGAGCTATGGAGACAAAATAAGGGAAAATCACCATGTAGGAAAATGAACCTCGGGTAACCCTGGAATGTGTTTGTATGACATGCGTATCAAATGGCAGGTATTAAAGAGTATAGAGGGAGTGGGCCATAGTTCTATAGGTGGACACCTTTTCGAGATATCGCCATAAAGGTGGACCAGGGCTGACTCTAGAATTTGTTTGTACGATATGGGTAACAAATGAAAGGTGTTAATGAGTATTTAAAACGGAGTGGGCCTTAGTTCTATAGGTGGACGCCTTTTCGGTATATCGTTATACAGGTGGACCAGGGGTGACTCTAGAATGCATTTGTACAATAAGGGTATCAAACGAAAGGTGTTAATGAGTGTTTTAAAAGGAGCGGGCCTTAGTTCTATGGGTTGACGCCTTTTCGAGATATTGCCATAAAGGTGGACCAGGGGTGACTCTAGAATTTGTTCGTACGATATGGGTATCAAATGAAAGGTGTTAATGAGTATTTTAAAAGGGAGTAGGCCTTAGTTCTATAGGTGGACGCCTTTTCGGGATATCGTTATAAAGGTGGACCAGGGGTGACTCTAGAATTAGGTTGTACGATATGGGTACCAAATAAAAGGTGTTAATGAGTATTTTAAAAGGGAGTGGGCCTTAGTTCTATGGGTGGACGCCTTTTCGAGATATTGCCATAAAGGTGGACCAGGGGTGACTCTAGAATCTTTTTGTACGATATGGGTATCACATGAAAGGTGTTAATGAGTATTTTAAAAGGGAGTGGGCCTTAGTTCTATGGGTGGACGCCTTTTCGAGATATCGCCATAAAGGTGGACCAGGGATGACTCTAGAATGCGTTTGTACAATAAGGGTATCAAACGAAAGGTGTTAATGAGTGTTTTAAAAGGGAGTGGGCCTTAGTTCTATGGGTGGACGCCTTTTCGAGATATTGCCATAAAGGTGGACCAGGGGTGACTCTAGAATTTGTTTGTACGATATGGGTATCAAATGAAAGGTGTTAATGAGTATTTTAAAAGGGAGTGGCCTTAGTTCTATAGGTGGACGCCTTTTCGAGATATCGCTATAAAGGTGGACCAGGGGTGACTCTAGAATTAGTTTGTACGATATGGGTATCAAATGAAAGGTGTTAATGAGTATTTTAAAAGGGAGTGGGCCTTAGTTCTATGGGTGGACGCCTTTTCGAGATATCGCCATAAAGGTGGACCAGGGGTGACTCTAGAATTAGTTTGTACGATATGGGTATCAAATGAAAGGTGTTAATGAGTATTTTAAAAGGGAGTGGGCCTTAGTTCTATGGGTGGACGCCTTTTCGAGATATCGCCATAAAGGTGGACCAGGGATGACTCTAGAATGCGTTTGTACAATATGGGTATCAAACGAAAGGTGTTAATGAGTATTTTAAAAGGGAGTGGGCCTTAGTTCTATAGGTGGACGCCTTTTCGAGATATCGCCATAAAGGTGGACCAGGGGTGACTCTAGAATTTGTTTGTACGATATGGGTATCAAATGAAAGGTGTTAATGAGTATTTTAAAAGGGAGTGGGCCTTAGTTCTATGGGTGGACGCCTTTTCGAGATATCGCCATAAAGGTGGACCAGGGGTGACTCTAGAATTTGTTTGTACGATATGGGTATCAAATGAAAGGTGTTAATGAGTATTTTAAAAGGGCGTGGGCCTTAGTTCTATAGGTGGACGCCTTTTCGAGATATCGTTATAAAGGTGGACCAGGGTTGACTCTAGAATGCGTTTGTACATATGGGTATCAAACGAAAGGTGATAATGAGTATTTTAAAAGGGAGTGGGCCTTAGTTCTATAGGTGGACGCTTTTTCGATATATCGCCATAAAGGTGGACCAGGGGTGACTCTATAATGTGTTTGTACAATATGGGTGTCAAATTAAAGGTATTAATAAGAATTTTAAAAGGGAGTGGTGGTAGTTGTATATGTGAAGGCGTTTTCGAGATATCGACCAAAATGTGGACCAGGGTGACCCAGAACATCATCTGTCGGGTACCGCTAATTTATTTATATATGTAATACCACGAACAGTAATCCTGCCATGATTCCAAGGGCTTTTGATTTCGCCCTGCAGAACTTTTTCATTTTCTTTTACTTAATATGGTAGGTGTCACACCTATTTTACAAAGTTTTTTTCTAAAGTTATATTTTGCGTCAATAAACCAATCCAATTACCATGTTTCAACCCTTTTTTCGTATTTGGTATAGAATTATGGCACTTTTTCATTTTTCGTAATTTTCGATATCGAAAAAGTGGGCGTGGTCATAGTCAGATTTCGGCCATTTTTTATACCAATAGAAAGTGAGTTCAGGTAATTATGTGAACTGAGTTTAGTAAAGATATATCGATTTTTGCTCAAGTTATCGTGTTAATGGCCGAGCGGAAGGACAGACGGTCGACTGTGTATAAAAACTGGGCGTGGCTTCAACCGATTTCGCCCTTTTTCACAGAAAACAGTTATCGTCCTAGAATCTAAGCCGCTACCAAATTTCACAAGGATTGGTAAATTTTTGTTCGACTTATGGCATTAAATGTATCCTAGACAAATCAAATGAAAAAGGGCGGAGCCACGCCCATTTTGAAATTTCTTTTATTTTTGTATTTTGTTGCACCATATCATTACTGGAGTTGAATGTTGACATAATTTACTTATATACTGTAAGATATTAAATTTTTTGTAAAAATTTCACTTTAAAAAAAAATTTTTTTTAAAAGTGGGCGTGGTCGTTCTCCGATTTTGCTAATTTTTTTTAAGCATACATATAGTAATAGGAGTAACGTTCCTGCCAAATTTCATCATGATATCTTCAACGACTGCCAAATTACAGCTTGCAAAACTTCTAAATTACTTCTTTTAAAAGTGGGCGGTGCCACGCCCATTGTCCAAAATTTTACTTATTTTCTATTCTGCGTCATAAGTTCAACGCACCTACCAAGTTTCATCGCTTTATCCCTCTTTGGTAATGAATTATCGCAATTTTTCGAAATTTTCGATATCGAAAAGTGGGCGTGGTTATAGTCCGATATCGTTCATCAAATAGCGATCTGAGATGCGACACATACCAAATTTCGTCAAGATATCTCAAAATTTACTCAAGTTATCGTGTTAACGGACAGACGGACGGACGGACGGACATGGCTTAATCAAATTTTTTTTCGATACTGATGATTTTGATATATGGAAGTCTATATCTATCTCGATTCCTTTATACCTGTACAACTAACCGTTATCCAATCAAAGTTAATATACTCTGTGAGCTCTGCTCAACTGAGTATAAAAACACAAGCGTTAGTGACGACGACATACTAGTGTCTTTTGATGTGGTATCCCTATTTACCAATATACCTGCGACGCTTGCCATAAAAATAATTTTGAAGAAATGGGATGAAATTACAAAAATAACTAAAATAACAAAAAACAATTCTTAGACATACTTAATTTCTGCCAAATGGAAAATAATTATTTCATGTGGGATGAGAAGCTATACGGTCAAACGTTTGGAACGCCGATGGGTAATCCGCTCTCCCCCACCAAAGCTGACATAATTATGGACGACCTGTCAAAAGATAGCATGTCAGAACTAAAAGAAAAATATAACATAAACATATCATTTCTAACTAACAGCTCCGACACATAAGCAGTTTTTCATATAGATGAATTTAACACATGCTTATGAATTGTGAGTATATTGCAAGCATGGAGAATGGTAGAATGAGCGACACCAGCGTCATTTGATATTGAAAAGTAGTCAACTCCGCAATTTTGTTCCAAGCAAATCATAAGAAGAAGAATTTGACATTTGCTTTGGCTAAGGGTGTTGGCACACTTTGCAAATGAAATTATTTTTCCCAACTGGTTGGTAAATTTTCTAACATTTTTCACAATTAAAAACTGCAATATAACAATCGAATACGACACAAAATATGTTAGCAAGTATTTTTGTTGTATAGGGAGAATGTTTTACAACAGTGCTTCGCGAAATTTTGTATGTGAATCGGCAAGGCGTAATAAACTTCAATTGCCAAGTCTGAAGTTCCTTCATATTTGCAAAAGCAGCATCTTGGTTGATGGTGGCGATGTTATTGGAATGCATAAGGTTGTGTTAAATGCATCTATATGAAAAATGCCATTGTGTCACCGCCTTAGGTATGTGGACGTCATCTTTACCATTGTAAAGAGGAGAGATTTAGACAACATCCTCCACACATTAAAAAAGTATCACAATAAACTTAAATTTACTGTGGAAATAAAAAATAATGGCAACATCCCCTTTTTAGATAGGCGCATCTACAGAAGAAACCAAGATCTTATACTAGATTGGTATACTAAACCCACTTCATCGGGACGACTGATTAATTACTTATCAGTCCAACCACTTAAATATAAGGTTAACACGGCCAGAAACCTAATCGACAAAGTGTTAAAAATCAGCCATGAAAAATTCTGGGATGTCAACATTAACGAAATAACCAAAATATTGAGAAAAAACAATTACCCTTACGGTCTCATACAAAATTTAATTGAACAAAAGAAAACGCAAATAAAATACGTAACTAACAACAACCCAACAGCTAATATCAATGTCCAAACAAAACAATATTACAGCGTAAGGTTCATTTTATGAATCTCCGAAAAATGTACGTGCGCTTTGCACGCACAACGCACTCCTCACCTCCATTTGCCAAACACGTACTTTTAGTTTTGTTTACTTTTCTTTATTTAGGTTAGTTTTAGTTTTGTAGTGTAATTAATATTTTAAATACGTTAGCACTAAACTTAGTTTTATTTTAGTCGGTACATTTTGTTTGCAAAATTAAAAATGTTTTAGTCTGCGCACTCAGCTCACGTTTTTTTCTTCTTCGTACCAAATTATAATAATCTACCAGGCGAATTGCTCTGTGTTCAAGTTGTTCCACACCCGTGGGTAGACAACGGGTGTTGCAGAAACTTGAACGCAGGGTGACATTTTATTATTTATTATGGCTCTGTTACATCATCCTTTTTGGGGAAAAGAAGAATTGACAAAGTGATCAATTTTGTCAAATTCTTCTTTGGCCAAAAACTTATAAAAATTGTTGCGAACAAACGAATATATATTTATATTAGGGTGTACCTCCCCTTTTTAATTCGTTGGTTCGGAACCATTTTTATTAATAATTGAAAAAGATTTTATACATCGAATATTTAAATTTTAGTTACATTTTTTATAGTTCATTGTAACTTAAATAAAAGGTATAAATATTACTAATATTTTAATTTACGACAAAATATGTCGAATGTTTTTTTTTGTAAATATTTGTGCTTTACATATTCAATTTAAAGTTTTACATTTTGTATTACATATTAAGTATGTATTTTTGTGTTGTTTTAACAGTTTCTAAGCCTTCGTGGCTGCTTAAATGCTAGTAAGTAAATTTTGGATTTGTTTTTTTAATCAAATTTAAAGTAAAAGTATTGAGGTAATGTTAGTTTACTTTACTTAGGCGGTTTTTATGTACTACTTTTTCTTTGTTTTTAACTTCATCGAAAATAGTTACATTAGGTTCGTTAATTTTAATTATAATAAAAGGACCTTGATAAATATTTTCGTGCTTATGATGTGGTTCTTTTTGTAAAAGTACTTTATCTCCGATTTTTACAATTAGAGGTCGTGCCGTTTTATCGTACAGATTTTTACTTTGTAATTTATTTTTATTAATTAGATTTTGTGCATCCTAAACTTAACTTCTTTGTCATAGTTTTCGACATTATAGATCGGGTCAATTTTTCTTTTGTTAATTCATTAGGCAAAGTTGCCTTTTTCCCAAAAACTAACACGTAAGGTGAAAATTGATTGTTGAAAACTGTGCTACTCGTAGTATTGTGTAGGAAAGTAAAGTATTTTAAATAAACATCCCTAACAAAAAAAGTGTCTTTTTAATATGCACGTAAGTATTCATTAAAAACTCTATGATTACGTTCAATCGTGTCAACAGTTTCATGATGGTATGCAGTTGAAAAATTATGTTGAATATTTAAAAGCTTTGTTAACTCTTCGAATAATTCATTTTTAAATTCAGTACCAAAATCTGATTTTATGGCATTCATTGTGCCGTAAGTTAAAATGAATCCTTCAAAAATAGCTGAAGCGATTGTTTTTGCCGATTTGTCTGGTACAGCGACTGTTATTAGGTATATAGTCATGTCGCAAATCATGGTAAGTGCGAACTTGTTACCATATTTGGACGCAGGTAGGGGTCCTATTGTGTCAATTGCTAGTATATCGAATGGTTTACAAGGAGTTGGTGTTAAAACAAGTTTTTCTTTTGCTTTAGGTTTAACCTTGTTTAAAAGACAATCTTTACAATTTTTGATATATTTCGATATATCACGAGTCATGTTCTTCCAATAGAATTTTGTTCGCAGTTTTGCGTAAAGTCTTTTCATTCCGCAATGTCCACCAGAAATGGGATCATTATGGTAAATTTTCATAAGTTTTAATTTTGTATCCTCATCTGTTACTGTCTCCACTGGATCTGTTAAAATAATTTCTAATGATTCAAGGTTCGAATCGAGGGCCAGAACAATAATTTTTTTCTAATGATAATATTGTTATTTTTTAATTTTTCTAAATTTGAAAAAATTGAATTTTGTTTTTGGAATAGTAAGTAGAAATTTTTTCAGACAACCTGCCATAGCTGCGCAGATAGATCCATTTCGAAGGGTGCTAAGCCTTCATCAATCAGTACGCTTTAGGCATGCTGCGCTAACCATTTAGCTATACAGCGGTGGTTTGTTTGACTGGCAAATTTGCTACTTCTATTCCTTTTTACCAACTATATTTATTCAGTGTTGCGCCATCTGGTGCAAATCACTGATAATGCTGGATTTTTGTTTATTGTCAATTACTTTGTTTGACATTCCCAAGTGCACATGGTTTATTAACAATTGTTTTGTTTTTATCGGCCTATTGATAAATCATTCAAGGTTCGAATCGAGCTCAAGGCCAGAACAATAATTTTTTTCTAATGATAATTATTGTTATTTTTTAATTTTTCTAAAATTTGAAAAATTGTATTTTGATTTTGGAATAGTAAGTAGAAATTTTTTCAGACAACCTGCCATAGCTGCGCAGATAGATCCATTTCGAAGGGTGCTAAGCCTTCATCATCAGTACGCTTTAGGCATGCTGCGCTAACCATTTTGCCAGTCAAACAAACCACCCCTGTATAGCTAAATGGTTAGCGCAGCATGCCTAAAGCGTACTGATGATGAAGGCTTAGCACCCTTCGAAATGGATCTATCTGCGCAGCTATGGCAGGTTGTCTGAAAAAATTCTACTTACTATTCCAAAAACAAAATACAATTTTTCAAATTTAGAAAAATTAAAAAATAACAATAATTATCATTAGAAAAAAATTATTGTTCTGGCCTTGAGCTCGATTCGAACCTTGAATGATTTATCAATAAGCCGATAAAAACAAAAACAATTTCTAATGATTTTAAAATCTTATTTCCAATATTTTTGAAATTTGTAAAAGTATAATGTTCGAATATAATATCGTTTTTAGGCCATTCAATCTTCTTAATTTTGCGTTTGCCGGCTTCTGATTCAAACCTCGAAAATAATTTCTCTAAAGTCATTATTTCGTTAACAAGCTCAAAACTAAGTAACTCGAGTTTCTTACGTTTAATATGCGCAAAAATTCTTAAATTTGTTGTTTTATTATTTTTATCGTACGTAATAGCGGATCTTATTCGTGAGACTTTTTTCGAAAAATTAAATGAAAATGTGTCGTAGACATGTAAAGTAATTTGTTTTTCGTCGTTTTTGTCTGTTTTCCTATGTAAATTTTTGTCGTTTGCCTTTTTTGTCATGGGTCTTGTCTGTACTGCCAAAATTTGTTTGTTAGCTTCTTTAATCTCATCGATTGTTATACGCGATAGTGCATCAGCACAAACGTTTGATTTACCTTTTATATATATAAATATATACAATAGTAAAGTTATATTCAGATAGTTTCCAGTCTTATTCTCGAAAGTATTGAAGATGGGGACTTCATTTGAATAAGTATAACAGAGGTCTATGATCTGACTTACAATGAAATGGGTGCCATAAAGGTATGGTCGAAATTGCTTGATTGCAAAGTAAATAGCTAAAAGCTCTAATTCTATAATGGGTTTTTCTGCTTGCTTTATTAAATGCTTTAGAAGCGGATCAAATTGGTAATCACTACCTTGTTGTTCTTGACTCAAATAGCGCCACATCCAGTTGTGGAAGCATCAACAGTAATAATGAATTGTTTAGTAAAATCTGGATATTGAATAATTTGGTGAAAGTAACGCTGCTTTCAAAGATAAAAATGCTCTTTCGCACTCAACATCCCATACAAATTCATCTTTTTCTGCTTAATCGATTCAGAGGCGCTGCCAGAGACGCAAAATTTGGTATAAACCTTCTGTAATAGTTTGCAAATGCGACGAATCGTCGTACCGCGTCTTGTCCGGTGTTTTGTATACTTTTTATTGCGTTTATTTTAGAGTCGTCTGGCAACAAACCTTTGGCTGAACATTTGTTGAACTAAAAACGTAACTTCTGGTCGTAAAAAGTTGCTTTTATTTGGGTTAAGCTGAGATTGAAAGATCTACAAGTATCGAAAACTTTTGAAATATTTTTAATATGTGTGCTTCACTGCAACTTATGACGATAATATCATCGACGTACAAAAATGCGGCATTGGGTGGTATACCCGAAAAAGCTATTGTCATCATCGTGAGAATGAATTAGGTGCTATATTTAAGCCGATGGAAGCACTTTCCATCTAAATGCACATCGGTCAGTGCTGAAAGAAGTAATGTCACGTGAGTCAGGATGCAAGGGGATTTGATGAAATCCTGAAAAAAGATAATACTTTGCTCTACCGAGATGTCTAAAATATCGTCAAGTCTAGCTAGTGGAAATTATCGTTGTCTAACAATTATTTACTTGGCAATTTATTTCTTCGCGCTGAGGGTATGGCAATCTATAGTTTTTAACATATACCGGTTCGTTGTCTGTCAGTCTTAATTTTTGCTCGTAGAAGTTATTTAAGTCATTTTTTCCGTGTCAAGAGCGAAAATGTCGGCATAATCTATGCAAAGGTCAGTTAATTTACTTGGAGCATGTTGAGGTATTTGATTTTTAAAATCGAAATTAGTTTTTTCGTACGTTTGTCTTCTGTTTCTGTCTTGTTAATTGTATAAACATTGTAGTTTGAAAGTTTTTCTGTTCGAATGCTGTACTTTTCACATCCTTTATATCATCCGTGGTATTTATGACTTTAATTATTGGGTTACTGGAATTAAACAATGCACCTAGCTGTGAAAACACCTTTTTCAATTTCCTGCGAGTCCACGAAAAGTGGCTCGGGTGAATCTCCTAAATCAAAAAGTCTGAATATTTCACATCTTGGTGGAATGATACAACTGTCGCTTTCTGTTCCGTGCAGGATTGAATCGCAACTTTTTCATTACCTACCAGGAATACTATTTTTTCATAGTCATAAACAAAACAGATATTCTGTTCCCAGATGAAGTCAAGTGGCTGCTTTCCTAGGTTAGAAAATTCACTATACCGACGACTGGAAAAAACACCACACACAGTGCACGTAATTGGGGAAATGGAACAGATTATACAAAATCTGGATGATGATAAAACCAGGGTGCAACACGAAACAAATTATGCAATAGAATATTACAATACAAGCGCAGCACAACCAAAACTCAAAGAAAAATTCATTTTGGAAGCATTTAAAAAAGCCAGGTCATTTTTGAAAACAACGAAAAATATTATTATAACGGACGCGGATAAGGGTATAAGGGTGAGTACTATACAAAGAGGAATACATCGGAAAAATCAATATAATGTTAGACGACAAAAGTACATATAAAACACTCAGGAGTGATCCAGCTAACGAACTCCAAAGGAAAAATAACAGTTTAGTCGAAACTTATACAAAAACAAAGCACTGACTTGAGAGAAAACGACGCTTACAAGCACAATAGCGAATGCTCAAGGCTGTACGGCCTGCCAAAAATACACAAGCCGGGACCTTCCATTCCGTCAGTGGTTTCGTCACATATATGCTCGATGTTATAAATTGTCCAATACATTGTGGTATTCTCAAGAATCTGGTTTCTGAAGTACAATATAAAAATTCGTATGAATTTAAAAAAGGCTAAACAAGTAAGGAAGGCTAAGTTCGAGTGTACGAACATTACATACTCAGTGAGAGCTATGGAGACAAAATAAGGGAAAATCACCATGTAGGAAAATGAACCTCGGGTAACCCTGGAATGTGTTTGTATGGACATGCGTATCAAATGGCAGGTATTAAAGAGTATTTTAAGAGGGAGTGGGCCATATGTCATATAGGTGGACACCTTTTCGAGATATCGCCATAAAGGTGGACCAGGGCTGACTCTAGAATTTGTTTGTACGATATGGGTAACAAATGAAAGGTGTAATGAGTGTTTTAAAACGGAGTGGGCCTTAGTTCTATAGGTGGACGCCTTTTCGGTATATCGTTATACAGGTGGACCAGGGGTGACTCTAGAATGCGTTTGCTACAATAAGGGTATCAAACGAAAGGTGTTAATGAGTGTTTTTAAAGGGAGTGAGCCTTAGTTCTATGGGTTGACGCCTTTTCGAGATATGCCATAAAGGTGGACCAGGGGTGACTCTAGAATTTGTTCGTACGATATGGGTATCAAATGAAAGGTGTTAATGAGTATTTTAAAAGGGAGTGTGCCTTAGTTCTATAGGTGGACGCCTTTTCGGGATATCGTTATAAAGGTGGACCAGGGGTGACTCTAGAATTAGGTTGTACGATATGGGTACCAAATAAAAGTGTAATGAGTATTCTAAAGGGAGTGGGCCTCAGTTCTATGGGTGGACGCCTTTTCGCGATATTGCCATAAAGGTGGACCAGGGTGACTCTAGAATCAATTTGTACGATATGGGTATCACATGAAAGGTGTTAATGAGTATTTTAAAAGTGGGTGGGCCTTAGTTCTATAGGGTGGACGCCTTTTCGAGATATCGCCATAAAGGTGGACCAGATGACTCTAGAATGCGTTTGTACAATAAGGTATCAACCGAAAGGTGTTAATGAGTGTTTTAAAAGGGCGTGAGCCTTAGTTCTATGGTTGACGCCTTTTCGAGATATTGCCATAAAGGTGGACCAGGGTAACTCTACAATTGTTCGTACGATATGGGTATCAAATGAAAGGTGTTAATGAGTATTTTAAAAGGGAGTAGGCCTTAGTTCTATATTTGGACGCCTTTCGAGATATCGCCATAAAGGTGGACCAGGGGTGACTCTAGAATTAATTGTACGATATGGGTATCAACTGAAAGATGTTAATGAGTATTTTAAAGGTGGGTGGGCCTTAAGTTCTATGGGTGGACGCCTTTTCGAGATATCGCCATAAAGGTTGACCAGGATGACTCTAGATTTGTTTGTACGATATGGGTATCAAATGAAAAGGTGTTAATGAGTATTTTAAAAGGAGTGGGCTAGTCTATAGGTGGACTCCTTTTCGAGATATCGCCATAAAGGTGGACCAGGGTGACTTTAGAATTTTTTTACGATATGGGTATAAAATGAGAAAGGTGTTAACGGTATTTAAAAGGGGTGGGCCTTGACTTCGATCATCGTTTATAAAGGTGGACCAGGGTTGACTCTAGAATGCGTTTATACATTATGGGTATCAAACAAAAAGTGATAATGAGTATTAAAAGGGAGTGGCCTTAGTTCTATAGGTGAACGCTTTTCGAATATCGCTATAAGGTGGACCAGGGGTGACTCTATAATGGTTTGTACATATGGGTGTCAAATTAAGGTATCTAATAAGAATTTAAAAGGGAGTGGTGGTAGTGTAGTATGTGAAGGCGTTTTCGAGATATCGACCAAATGTGGACCAGGGTGAACCAGAACATCATCTGTCGGTTACCCTAATTCTTTATATGTAATACCCCGAACAGTACTCCCGCCATGATTCCAAGGCTTTGATTTCGCCCAGCAGAACTTTTTCATTTCTTTACTTAATATGTAGGTGTCACACCTATTTTACAAAGTTTTTTTCTAAGTTATATTTTGCGTCAATAACCCAATCCAATTACCATGTTTCAACCCTTTTTTCGTATTTGGTATAGAATTATGGAACTTTCTTCATTTTTCGTAATTTTCGATATCGAAAAAGTGGGCTTGGTCATAGTCAGATTTCGGCCATTTTTTATACACAGATAGAAAGTGAGTTCAGGTAATTATGTGACTGAGTTTAGTAAAGATATATCGATTTTGCTCAAGTTATCGTTGTTAATGGCCGAGCGGAAGGACAGACGGTTGACTGTGTATAAAAACTGGGCGTGGCTTCACCGATTTCGCCCTTTTCACAGGAAACAGTACCGTCATAGAACTAAGCCGCCTACCAAATTCACAAGGATTGGTAAATTTGTTTTCGACTTATGCATTAAAGTATCCTAGACAATCAAAATAAAAA
>JARSSU010005422.1:0-36560 GCA_029619165.1 Eurosta solidaginis | reverse complement strand
CATTTCGCAGGATCGCGTTGTTCCTATCCGTCTTAGTGCAGTTTCATAGACTAGACTATTTCTATGTATACATTGTTCCATTGAACACAGCTGCAAGGATCCATGAGTACAGCGTCTGAGCATTCTGTCTGCGACAGATGTATCGACAAACCAAGAATTAGTAGCACAGCAGTTATCTTTCTATTAGGATAGACGATTTCTTCATTGCTAATGCGCTGTCAATAATGTTCAGGAAATCACCGCATGTAGAAAAGTGAACTGTCGAGTGGTACACTCTGGACATAGGTGTTTGTGACTGACATAGTTGTGCATCTCAGTCGTTTGAGACCCCTAGCGGTATATAATAGGGATATGCGCTCCTATCATAATAGAGATGGATGTTGCCCGAGTGAGTCTCTATGGAGTGTACCGAGGTAGGGTGTCGTCTACGTGAGGAATGATGTTTACGTGGGTATCGATTACAACGGGTATCAAATTCAAAGTGAGTACCTCGTAATTGATCGGTATTTAGCCAGACATGTGGCGAGTTGCGAAAACTTAGTTGATATGTGAGGCGTATTTCGCGAGATATCGACCAAAATGTGGACCGGGTGACCCAGAATATATATACCACGACAGTATTCCTGCCATGATGCGAGGTGCTTTTTTATTTCCTCATGCAGACATTTTTCATTTTCTCTACTTATACATGGTAGTGTCACACCCATTTTAACAAAGTTTTTTTTTTAATTATATCCCATGTTTCACCCTTTTAGTATTTGTATGGAATTCATGGCATTTTTTCATTTTCGGAATTTTCGAATCGAAAAAGTCGCGCGTGGGTCAGTCCGATTTCGCCCGTTTTTAATACAAGGATAAAGTTAGTGCAGATAGTACGTCGAGTACTATAGCGTTTAGTAAAGATATTTATCGATTTTTGCTCAAGTGGATCATGTTGAGCGGGCGGAACGGAAGGCAGGGCTGTCGACGTTTAAAAACAAGGCGGAGTTCAAACCGAGTTCGGGCCATATATTACAAAGCAAGGAAAACAGTTTATCGTCATAGAAGGATAACCATACCAAATTTCACAACGGATTGGTCCATTTTTGTTCGACTTGTGGCATTAAAAGTATTCTAGACATGTGTGTGATTGAAAAAGGACCGAACCCTCGTGCTCATGTTTGAATTTTTGTTCTTTTTTTTTGTATGTAGCCGTGTTTTTTTATACGACGGTACTCTTTACGTTTGCGCGTGAAAAAAGAGCCTATCCTCGCTTAGATAATGCTATAGGAGACCCATCCGCGGCAGTAGGTTCATAACTAGCTACAGCCACAGGGTGTACCGAAAAGCGGTAGACAACACTTTCAAAAACAACAAAATTTACTAATTTTCCTATTCTGCGTCATAAGTCAACCGATCCTACCAAGTTTCAAGCGTTTTATCCGCCTTTGGTACAATGAATTATCTGCACTTTTTTCCGGGTATTCCGTATCGAACAAGTGGGCGTGTTTATAGTCGATTTTCGTTCAATTTTAAATAGCGATCTGAGAGAGTGCCCAGGAACTTCACACACCAAATTTCGATTAAGCTGCCGTCAAGTTATCGTGTTTACGGATCGGACGGACATGGCTAAATGAATTTCTTTTTCGCTCCCAGATCATTTGATATTAGAGTCTACATCTATCTTAGATTAGTTATATTACGCCGTTACGGGTAACCGTTATGCGAAAATTAGTATACGTCTATACGTCTCTGTTCCAGGGGCTTGAGTAATAAAAAAATAGATTCTAAGAGTAGTTGTAAATGTTGACCATACATTCACCAGCCGTCTATTTTGAGTTATCGTTAAAACCATCGAATACTAAAGTTATATTTACACCGTTGACAAAATATTCGCGATATGTACATATATGGCTAATGTATGCTTGTCGTAAAAGGACAAAGTAAAAATAGCTGCCGAACGTGTTATGATGAGTAAAAAATCCTTTACTGGTAACAGGAATAGTACTCGACAGCTAGTACCTTTGGAGCGGATCAGTACATCATCCGGCAAAGGTCTGCCCACACATCCGTTGTTGTATGTAGCGATAGAGGTTGCTCCCTCCGAAGGCTTTGGAGTGTTATCACATGTGGTGGCTCCTTTGCCGGAGACAGATCCGGTACGCCTCCGGCAATACACACACCATTAATGTGCTAGTCCCGACCATGCTCGGGAACGATTTTCATAGTGTCGAGAGTGTAAAACCTTCATGACCATCCCTACTCCCTCACAGTTCATGAGGAAGCTTGGGTCACGCCAGAGCCTCGTCGTGTTAGTGAAACAGGATGTTTTCGCCCAGCGATAGGTGAGGTTGACAATTGGTTTGGAGAAGCTGTATATTGCGCTGCAACCTGAAGGGTTTGAGCATACAGCGGCCTCTTGAATCGGTATTCTGAGTCTGCCTCTTGCGGCAGGCATACCTTCCCATCCACGGGTATATTCTCTGACCCTCCTAACGCCGCTGAGCCCATATCCGTAACGAGTCTTTTGAGGTAAAAACGTAACAAGATTAATATATATACATAGTACTAAACGAATAGGTTTAGTTCATTCATCTAGATAAGATTTATTCCGCCCACACGACACCCCGGAGCCCTCGAAACTGTTGCACATGTGAACGAATTATCATAAAACAGGCGTCTAGTCATACCCTGATCCATAACTTAATTGGACGAGTATCTTTCGTTGCAAAAATTGACTTAACAATGTTTTCGCACAAAAATACCTGCGGACCAAGCTTTGTTGTGGGACTTGTTTACCTGAGTACGTATACACACATTCAAATAGTTGATGATGTAGTATGATAACACCGAGCTGCGGACCAATTAACCATCGCACAGCGGCTGCAAATCTACAGACACAAGCTGCAAATACATCAAAATGTAATGAAGGAAACTTAAAACACATGACTATGAGCGAGTGGATGTTTATGCCTGCCATCGATATGTGTCTCATGACTTGACAGGTGTTGCCGCTCTACGATCAAACGCTGACAACACAACATCTTGTGATACAGAGCGTACATGATTTCACAATTCAGTCAATAATGGTCATGCGCCCAGTAAAGAGTAAGCTATTAACATATGAATGGATGTTGCCACCAGATCGACGCAGCATTCGTACGAGCGTCGCTGTAATATCGTCTAACATTATCAGGAATGGTGCACATTGCCAGCAAGCGCCTGATTGCGTTGCCCCATTTTGTCAACGCCGATTATTGACGTTGATCTTGTATCGCATGCATATTCAGTGATAACGCGTCGCAAATCTGCTAACTAAAGCCTTTTTTCGATCATTCAATAATTATATACTGCTCTTCTGAAAAAGTTTGAGTGATTAGAGCGCGAGTAGTAGGCTTGTGGTGTCATTATGCCGCATTGATCTTTAATGCGTTGGAAATAATGGTATACATCGCATCCTGTTCGCCTTGAAATGATGGTAAAGCCAAACGCATATTTTCTACATCGACTGGCAATTTTTGTATCAACGCGCTGGTAAAGCGTGTATGCACCTTCAACCATATGTATATCGGAATAAGTCCACCCCCACCCCCACCACCAACAACGCCACCCAAATAGGGATTAGCAGGATTCATACCTATCGCCGTATTATACATGTAGGGACTTTGTGGCATTTCTTCAATGCTGAATTTCGTAGAGGAGACCGTTGCGTAGGTATGATATAATTCACTGGTGTTGTTTCTGTAAAATGTGTGCAAATTCCTTTTAAATTAAATGTTTGACAAATATTCACTATCCAAATTAATGAGTGTATCTTTAGTTGCGCATAGAATGTGTAAGCAAAATCTGTACTGATTTATCGCTGCTGCTGAAGGATGTTGGTCGCGTCTGTAAGAATAAATTTTAAAAGTAGTTATAGTAGTTTTGCAGGAATATTTTTGGAATATTATATAAACATATGCACATAACATTGTGCAGCACCGAACACTTTGCTAATATTCGGTCTGAATTTATGGAGTGATGTTTAAGTGGAGTGCACAATTTTTTGTTTGTATGGACGAAATCTAAAAGCCGTTTCGAAAAAAAAATTCAAAATCAATGCGAATTTCGAGAATATAAAAGAGCATACTCGAACAAAATTTGAAAATAACAAGTAAGGAAGTCTCAAGTTTGGGTGAAACCAACTAATTTTCATTAAAAAGAAGCAAAAAGGATACAGAGGCTAACACCATGACCTTGAGCGGGTAATAATGCAATTTTCTTCAGATATGGGGATTTCCCTACTGTTTATTTTAAAATAAAGATATAACAGAACAGTAAAAACACGACTGGTACAAAACTATTTTTCGCTAAGATTTTACTGATTATTTTTGCCTATGACCCGTTTTAAAGTCATTTATCTTATCCATTTTACTAGAAATATTCTGCTATAAGGAAATATGTGTATCAAATTTTGTTGCGATATGTAAAATTTTTCTTCGAGTTGTGGCTCCCGAAACATTGAAAATTGCTTAGACAAAAAAGGGGCGGTGCCACACCCATTTTCAAAAATTTTATTGTTTTCCAATTTAATGTTATAATTCAATTTAGAAAGTAAAAATCTATTGATACAAAGCTCTTTTTCGCTAACATATAGCTTATTATTTTCGTCTATGACCACTTTTTATATAAAAGTGGGATTGGGTCTTCGACCGATCTCGTCCATTTTTCTAGAAATATTTGCTGCTATAGGGAAAATTTGTGTACCCAATTTTTTACGATCCGTTAATTTTTCTTCGAGTTATGGCTCCCGAAACGGAAAATTGCTGAGTCACAAAAGGGGTCGGTGCCACGCCCATTTTTTTTAAATTTGAAGTTTTTTCCTATTTCTGTTATAAATACACTTGGGAAATGAAATACCATTGATATAAAGCTCTTTTTGCAAAGATATAGCTTATTTTATTCGTCCACGACCCTTTTAAAAATCTTTTATATAAAAGTGGGCGTAGTCCTTAACCGATTTCGTTAATTTTTCTTCAAAAGCATTCCTTATAGTAAAGGCAACCTCTCTGCCGAATTTTGATACGAAAGGTTTTAACGATTTTTGATTTATGATTAATAATATTTGTAAAATTGATTTTATCACAGTGGGCGGTGCCACGCCCATTTTAAAAATGTTTTCAAATTTTTATAAAGTCTCAATATCAGTCAACGTCAAATTTCAACATTCTAGGTGTATTATTTACTAAATAATCAGTTTTTTGTGTTTTCCAAAATGTTATATATCGTCGCCCGCTTGCCAGAAGCATGAATGTGCCAAAATGGAAATGTTGGGAAATCGAGTTTTCAAAGTTTATTGCTCTCTCAAAATTAGAAGAATTAGTTTCTAGTGTAAAAATGTACTTATATATTATACTCACACTATGCTCTTTTAACTGAGATAATTGTTCTGCTCGCATCCCTTCTATTCTCCGAGATTTAGCATATTCATTTTTCTGGCACAACAAAAATTTAAAAAGCTGATATATTTTTTGTTAACACATCTATACAAAAAAAATAAAAGTAGTCGGATCGTTAATCTGCTCATGCTTTCTATGCATTTTAGCGCTGAATCCGAATAAGCTATAAGAATTGGCCCAACTGGTCATGGTATGGCCTTAACCTCAAAAGACGTAAAAAAATCACTACAGATTGATTTTTAAATAACGCTAGGGCCAAGCCAAGACCTGCTATGCCCAATTCCGTTGGCGGATTGGGATTCGGAGCATCACAGTACTTGGGAAAACATCCGCGGCTTTGACTTATGAAAGTATGTATGTAAATGAAAAAAGTTACACATTCAATTCAATTTCATATACACTAATGTGTTTTTATTGAAGATATTATTGCAAACATAGAACTAGTTCTTATTCTCATCAGAATCAGAATCTTCTGAAATGTTGGGTTCGGGGAAAAGCGTTGCCCTCAAGATTTTTATAAAAAGAATGATATTATTTTGGTATAACCAGTTTTTCACACAATTTTTCCAAGTATTTTAGTTTTGATTCGGGAAGAGGCAACGGCTTCGAATAAACCGGTTTGCCTTCATTTAAACAACTATTTTTTTTACGGATATTAAGCTATTAAAAATTCTTCATCGGTGTAATTTTTTTTGAAGTATACCAGGCACGTATACCGAACATTCGAACATACGAAATATGTGCTGTTCTTATTTTTTTTCTAAAAATTGTTTAGCCATATCAACGAATGTGTCATACAATGTGCCACATTCATTTTTCTGGCTCAACTTTGTGTGATTATACATTCGTGAAAATGGCATTGCAAATTATTGGGGTTTCCATGTACGTAGGAAGCTCTAGATTTAAGTAGAACCTAGAGAATCTAAAGAGTAATCCAAAGAGGACTCTAACACAAAATTGGAAAAATTGCACATTCATGGTTCTGGCTAGCGGGCGACGATAGTATAAAAAGTGGGCGTGGTTATCAACCGATTTCGCCCATTTTCAATACCCATCTATTCTGGGTCCAGATAAGCTCGTGTACCAAATTTGGTGAAGATATCTCAATATTTACTCAAGTTATCGTGTTAACGGACAGACGGACGTAGGGACATGGCTCAATCAAATTTTTTTTCGATACTGATGATTTTGATATATGAAAGTCTATATCTATCTCGATTCCTTTATACCTGTACAACCAACCGTTATCCAATCAGCGGGTATAAAAACATTTAAACAGTTTTCGAATTCTTTTCTTTCAAAAACATTTTTAAGATGGGTTTTCATAGTTTTAGTTACAGAAAGGCAGTTCAGAGTTTTGTGCATTTGATTTTGGAAACGTGGCCAGAGCAAATATAGGCTACCGATCGTAAACCACTTTTTTATTGAAAGTTGTTGATTTGCTAATCAATATTGCGAGAATAAATTATGATTTTTGAAGTTGCGTATTTGCAATGACGTAGTAAATTAATAGCCATTTATTTTATAGTGTATTGTAAAAATATTTTACCCAAGTTTGCAATGTAATGATGCAAGACTATTTGCACAAAGTCCTGAACACCTCTAGAATGTATTGAACATTTTTAAAAATTTTCGTAAAAAATAATTGAAACGTTTTTCATGTTTTGAAGCTAGATATACGCCCACAAGTCAGTGTGTATCTTTGATAGCTGCAGTAAATTCTCAACCTATCTTAATGAAACTTTCAGCACAACTTCTTGTGGTCACTATGCAAAATATAGACCATATAAAGTGTTCGAAAATTGGACGAACCCCTAAAGAAAAAATTAAGTTGCAATTTATCATAATCCCGAAACTAACTCGTTTAGATTTAGGATAGTTCGACCTATTTAGGAATATGTATGAAATTTGAAGTATCGAATGCTGCCTCTTTACTAAATTTTCTATATCCCCTCTATTGGTCGGCGTGTGGTGATCGGGTACGGGAGTAAAGGGAAGGGAGTGTGTTTAGTTTTACCTGTGTACCTGCCGAAATCGGTTCAATCACAAGATAATTCACCGATGCAATATATGTTGGGTTTAGTAGAATATATCCGCGGTAGGCAAGAGGCGGCCTTAAATGCACGGTTACCCAATCCGGAGTAAGATATCTTTACGCAATCTGCGACGTTGTGTACCTATTGTGAGACCTACCATGGTCTATAAAAGCTAGCACCTTTGTATATACATATGTAGGTCACATCTACAGTTTGCGGAAACGGAAATTTCTCTGAGGGGCAGATTAAAAGGTGGTCCACATCCCTTAATTGTGCGAAACGTTGTTTAAGAGATGAAACGGATGCTTATCGTCAGCTGAAAACAAGCGATAATTGTATGACTGGAGCAGTGCTCATCTTGTCTTTTGAGAAGCTGCTTTAGATTGCGTCAAGTGCTTTTGGTGAAAAATGGACCACATTGCATAATTGTGGTTGGAATTGACGGATGCTTAAATTGGCTTAGTATGTCGGTTGATAGTGGTGGACAAACTGCTTTTGGGAAGATATTATTGGGCGCTTTCAGCGAACACCAACACGGCTGTACAGAAAAGGTTGGACACACTGCTTAAATTTGATATATACACACATATCTCAAACTGATAATTAATTTAATAAAATTAATTAAACACTCAACCTCAACCCATAGGTACTAACTTTGTTGGGCCGGTCATCAGCGGATACTGAAATGTGTATTAGAAAACCGTGGGATAAAGGCCATATTTGGCAAGTTCCCACTTAAAACTACAACACGCTGTTGTTGTAGCGATAAGGACACTCCCCGAAGGCCTTGGGGAGTGTTATCGATGTTGACGGTCCTTTGCCGGATGCAGATGCGGTACGTTCCGGTACCAAGCCTGACCATCTCGGGAACGATTTTTTATGATCACATGCGACCTTCTAGGTCATCCCGCCCTCCCACCCTCTAGATCGATGAGGAGTTCGGGGTCACCAGAGCTTCGGCTGTTAATGAAACAGGATTCGCCACGGATAGGTGAGGTTGACAATTGGGTTTGGAGAAGCTATATATTGTGCTGGCAACCTGAAAGGATTGCACTATACAACCCCTTGAATCTGTTTGGTATTTTAGTCGCCTCTCACGACAGGCATACCTACCGCGGGTATATTCTAACCCCCTAACAACACGCTCTCTATAGTGATCAGCACCCGGTTGACACGCATCTCCCTCTCGAATTTCGAGAACTGTCTCTTAGTCTCCAACATTTATTATGATTGAGGGATGTGACCAACGTTTCGCAAATCCACAATTAAGGCTTGTGGCTTACCTTTTCAATAACAGACCAGCTGTTGCGACTCTTAATTGTGTATTCATAAGTTGCAACGTTGCTCAATGATTGCTTGGCGACTGTATCAACAGCTCAAGAGACAAGATGAGCTTTGACCCATCAATTTTCGATTTTTTTACAGGCACTATGCATTCACCTTTGTCCACTTCTAAGGTCTCTTAAGCTAGCCCAACCTCTTCAGCACAATCAAAAAACGAGACCGTACTAAATTACAGCATATTTAATGCTAATTTAATATGGGTTAATTAAATTTACTACACTTGTATTTTAAAAAATATCGAGGGTTGGGCTAGCTTAAGTTTATGCTAGCCCTACCCATATGCACAATCAAAAAACGAGACCGTACTAAATACAGCATATTTAATGCTAATTTAATACGGGTTAATTAAATTTATTACACTTGTATTTTTAAAAATATCGAGGGTTGGGCTAGCATAAACCTAAGCATAAACTTAAGCTAGCCCAACCCTCGATATTTTTTAAAATACAAGTGTAATAAATTTAATTAACGCGTATTAAATTAGCATTACATATTGTGCAATTTAGTACGGTTCTTAGATTGTGCTGAAAAGGTTAGGTAGCTTAAGAGACCTCCACTCCTAGACATTGTTTATTCAACTTGCAGCACAATTAATACTGTTTTCACACAGAAACTTAATGATCTCATTTCACCTGCTACTGAAATCGTAAATTTTTTGCTTTCACACAGAAGTAACTGCTCGATTAGTATGAAGGATGAGACAGACAATGATGGCGGAACGATACAAGGTGGGAGCATGTTCACATACCTACAAACAAACAAAATTCCATGTACTTGTAAATTCGATGGACAAATGTCAAAATCTTACTGCGCCGGTATTTGATGTATCAAATCAAATAAAAAAGGTTATAATCAGCTGTTCGATGCGGCCACCTTGTATCGTTCCGCCATGCAGACGATGACATTTGCTTTGAAAACTAAGAAACGGAAACGGAAGCGGAACGCTGCCAACAGAGTTACATTGTGCTTTTGACTTCATTAGGCATTCGATTAGCTACTAATGAAATAATAATAGATTCGAATTTTATAGGGAAGATTGAGCTCAATAAGCGTCTTAATGTAGAAAATTGCCTTTATTATTCAATAAGCCGTCTGTGTGAAATTAGTATAAGGGTTGTAAAAAACTTTTTCCATTGTCCTCCTTAAAACAGAAAGCAGTTATCAATATCAGAAAATATTAAACGGGCCCTGGACTAGTAACTTAGGTCCATGTGAAACCTTCCTCGCATATAAAGCTCTCGCACTCAAACCCTGTAATTCGTATACATTTGTTCCCCCGCGGTACCAAGTTTAATTCATAATGGATCTCAGGAATTGACGGAAGTCGGGATTTTATCGCATTTTACGACAGGCATGCCAACTTAACGCGCAGGTAGATGGGATAAGGAGGAGAGAGGGAAAAGGGAGTGAGGAAAATTTTACAATATAATAAATACGCATATACATACATATACATATATAATTTGCAACTTTTCGGGCACAGTTTTTCATTCAAATTTCAAATTAAATTTAGTAAACAAGTTCTATGATTTTAAATTTGTAACAAATTATGTTTTTGTGCACACAAAACATAGACGGCGAAATAGTTAAAAAAAATTTTACAACAAACATACACATACACATCTACAACTTGTTAACCAACCGCAACACACACAACATAACAACACAAATGTTTCTTTCTATTTGCCAATTTTTACTTACATTAAATTTTCCTCAATCCACGATGCAAAATGCACTCGTATATCGGCGAGTCCTTTCGCTCCATAATATTGACTCATGCGCTCTTCGAGCTCTGGAACGCATGCAATACGCTTCCACAAGCTCATTGTGGTGGGCGATGAGTGCAATTGGCAAGCAGCAGTTTTTTTTATTATTATTTATACCCAACAGTTATCGTCAACTAAATGAAAGCGATTGAGGACAATTAATCTTGTATGCCAAAAAGCCACGCTGGCAAATTTTATTAATTTGGGATTAACTCGTCTTTGTTTAATTTACATGGATATGTAAAGGATGAGTGGCTGAGCCAATATGCGGAAATTGCGTTGATGCGAATGACTGATATCCTTCGACATATGAATGTTTTGTTTATGTTAACTGATTGAACTGCACGAATTTGAATTGGTGGTTATGGCTGTAGTTATAAGGATTTTGGTAATTGTGACGTTGGTGGTGCTGTTGGTAGTGGTACTTTTTTGTTGTTGTGATGATGTCTCTGCTCGGCAGTTTTAGACAATTCCAATAAACACAATCGAATGTGCTTGTAAGACATACAATTTTGCGTTCTTAAATCGAATGATGAATGAATGAAGAGAATGTTTGTTTGTATGTATGCCAATTTGCGATGTTGCATGTGATTTTTGTTATTTTTTAATGAAAAACTAAAAAAACAAAACAAATAATCAAATCAATGATAGATAACACATTAACAAAGCATAGGTGCGTAACTTTAATGTGAACGTATATATGTATGTACATGTGAACTTAGGTAATTTTTTGTCAATAAATGGGTTCTCAATGAGGCTGTTCGGCGTTGAAATGAATTGTTGGCAAAGATTCTAAAAAAAAATATATGAAGAAGTTAAATCGCAATGATATCACATCATACAGGAATTACTTTACACACACATAAATGAACATCTTGATGCCTTAGAATATACTGTAGTAACTCGATTCTTGCACGTAATGGAAACCGGGCTCGGTGACCTAGCCAGCGAAGCCTCGATACTCGCTGTCGGCATCACGGAACGGACCATACATCTTCCGGAGAACTTTTCTATCGAACACTCCAAGAGCCATCTCATCTTCTCTCGACACCGTCCATGTCCAAATTAGCACTTTTTGTCAAGAGTTATTCTCCGTTTGATATCTAAGCTGAGATATTCTAAATATTGTAGACTATTTAGTAACAAAAGTAGAAAAAATAAAAGCATATATTCATGAGCTCTCTCCACCACAAAACGACCAACGTTAATAAATGCAAATAACCAAAGAAAATCTGAAAGATATATATAATAAAATGCATACGTCGATATACCAAGAATAGGTCGATGCAACTGACTGAACTGGGAAATGTTATAGCGTGCACACTGAGTGAGCCTTGAAAGCAAATAAGTAACATAATTTCGAAAGGAAATATACATTAACACAATGAAAGACGTGACTAAAAGTATAAATAACCTTCCCTACAAAAAAAAACAATAACAACACGTCTCAAGAAAGATGAAAATAAAACAAATAATTTAACCGGTGGCTTATGCCAATGAAACGGGCAATCAAAACAAATGTACATTTATATATTCAGAACAATAACTACGAGAGTTTAACCATAAAAGGTTTGAAGTAAAGGCAAGAAAGATAGAAATGCAAGAAAACTACTATAGAGTACGAAGCAGAGGGACATAGCACAAACAACAAATAAATGAATGTGGCGATAAGGATCTTTGAATCTGTGTGTTTAAACAAACGCAATCAACGAACGAAAACATTTAAATGGGGAAAAGTAAAGGTAAATTTCTGAGCCAACAGGTAGGTCAATTTTGAGTTGAACAGGTCGCTGCACTTGATAGGCGTTTTGCTGTTATTTTATGTGTGGATAAAACTAGCTTAGAATGATTAACAACCAACATTCACATTTATGTAGATAAGGTTGGAAATTTCTTCGAAATATCATACTGCAATTGATCAATTTTTCTTATACTACTTCTAAAATTAAATGGTTTATATTGAGTAATTGGTAAGACGAGAGCTCGACCATTGATTGAAATTCAACACTTATCTGCATCAAAGCTTAGGTTAAGATGAATTGATCTTCGAATATCCGATGGCCCTGTTAAATGGAGATAATGTGCAGCTAAACAATACAAAACAAATCGTGTGTACTGTACAATCCAACACGAAACAAAATGATAAAATACTTTTACAAAACCATATAACATTTTAGGGTATCATTCTCTATGGGGACACGACCGATCGTTTCGTGTCAGAGATGAAACGTTCGCCTCTTTGTACTATGTTAAACGATCCCGCCACAAGACGAAAACAGCTGATTATTACATGACCATGACTTTGGCATTACGTAGGAAACGTTAAAGGAAGAACGAAAACGATTGAGAATTTCATTGCTTGACGAAATCGTTAAGAGACGGATCGTTCGACGGAGCTTTCGTTCGCAATACAGAATTATTAGCTTAACTGTACATTGAAATGTGCGAAACAGGCAATGAAATATAAGGAATACTTAAGACACACGTACAATTCGGAATTCAGGGCTATAATTTTAGCCAAAGCGCGGTATCCCCATCATAAGAAAAAGCTCAAGAAAAATTTAGTATATATTTCTTCTGTGAAAAATATTTTCAGTGGAGTAATTTTGACATTACCCTCATCTGACTGTTCTGTCTAAAGCGGCGTCACTTCCATGCAAGAAACGAAAGTCGGATTTAGCAATGCATTGGAAAAATATTTGTAAAACTGACACATTCGAATTGAAAGTAAACTTAAGTTAAAGAGAATATACTGAACAAGAAGAAAATTCCAAAAAAAACATAAATACAGTTACTATCATCCCTGTATTCTTACAGGGTCGCACATATCTTTCTTGACGAAACATGCCCAAGTTCACTAAGAAACAAGTAAGGAAGTCTAAGTGCGGGTGAAACTGAACATTACATACCCAGCTGCACACTTGAATTGCTGTTGTTGTTTGTTTTGTGTGCTTAATAGTGTTACAAGGCTGTGCAATAATACATATACATATGGTTCTATTCTGAACTAATTTTTCTTCGAGTTAACGTAAAGGCACTGTTTACCGACCGGCCTCCTCTATCCGACCATTTTAGTTTTTATTGGTTTAAACATATAAAAAATAGCTAAAAAGCCGTAAAACCGACCCCATTCAATTCGAGAAATCATCGTGCGTCAATTGTCAAAACATGAGTTTCAAACGTTAACGGATACTCTGTCAGTTTAATGAAAGCACCGCAGCAGTACAGTTTGCATCAAATTTGATGCGAAAAAACATAAACCGGACAAAATAAGAACTCAGAGTTTTTTAAACTATTCAGCGGTAAGTTTGACATTTATTTATTTTATATGATTTATTAGCGTTTTAACGTCTTTAAATTTTAATATGCAAGAAAAATTTGATTATCTTAATATAATAATCGGTCAATTAATTGTGGACGGAAAGAGGGGCCCTAAAAAATATTAACATTCCTAATACCGACCATTTGATCGGTAACAGAAATTTGCAAGTTTGTAACTTAAACTAATTTTCTATTTTTTATGTTGTTTTGTGAGTGTTTAGTGCTTATTTACTTATTCTTCAAGATATTTTTATATAATACACCGGTATCCGACCTATTAATACTTTAATGGATTTTTTGTAATTTACGTTAAAGTTTGCTCTATTTTTTCGCTTTATTTCCAATTCATTTCGAAAAACCAATCGGGTTTTAGTCTTTTACTTTAAGTTTATTAGATACTAGCAGACCCGGCAGACGTTGTTCTGCCCTAAATTTGGTCTATCTGCATACATTTTAATAAATTTTTCCGTCTAACTCTGCCCTCGCCCATCTACACTTTTTTCTAATCTTTGTATTCACTCCTCCCTCCGTATTTTTCGCTTCATCTATCTCCATCTTCGTCTCATTCTATGTCTTTCTCAGTCTCCTTCTCTCTTTTTTATTCCTTCAAGTTTTTCTCATTCTCCTTCATATCTTATTACCAGTCCCAGAAGGTGGTTTGTATTTTTTCCAGTCCCATTCCGAGTCTCAGTCCCAGTTCCGCTCCGAATCTCAGTCTCAGTCCCAGTCCTAGTCCTAATCCCAGTCCCAGTCCGTCTCTGGTCTACTTCCCGGAAAAAAGCGTCGTAAATACTAATATAAGCAAATTTATATACCAAATTTCAGGCAAATCGAATAGGACGTATGTAAGTAGGTATGTGGGTATTATTAATTCATGTCTTTATTTCGGCTTCGAATGCATATTTATCAGTTTTGCCAGGTTGATGCGACTAAATCGAATATCACAATGAAAATTACTTGAAAGCTCTCAGCAACAGCTTTCATTTGATATCCATAATACTCACACATTCTAGGGGTATCCGGGTCCACGTTTTGGCCTATATCTCGAGACCGTAGTCACCCAGCGGTGTAAGATGTACTAAAGCATACAGCAACAGCTTTAATTTGATACCCATAACATAAAAACACATTCCAGGTGTATCCGGTTCCACGTTTTGGCCTATATCTCGAGACCCTAGTCACCAATAGGTATGAAACCTATCCTGTGCTAAAGCACTCATCAACAGCTGAAATTTGATACCCATAATGTAAAAACACTATCTGGGCGTTCACGGGCCCACGTTTCGGCCTATATCTCGAGACCCTAGTCACCCAGGGGTATGGAAATTACCATCTACTAAAGCACTCATCAACAGCTTTCATTTGATATCCATATTCTATAAACACATTCTAGGGGTACCCGGGTCCACGTTTTGGCCTATATCTCGAGACCCTGTGCGTCGATCCTGAGTTATAGCGTCAGGAAGGAAAACCGGAATTATTTTTATATTATATGACAATCAAAATGTACACTTCTTTTTATTTTTTTTCAAATTTTGAATTTTTTCTAAAAAAAAATCATAACTCAAGAATGGCTAAACCGATTTGGGATTTCAAAATCAACTAACCATCATCTCTCCTTCCTGTATCTTTCCTAAAAATTTCATGGTAATCTTTCTATCCGTTCTCGGGTTATGGAGTGACAATCAAAATGTACACTTTTGTATATATATAGACTACAGAGTACCCGACGTTGTTCGGGTATAAATAAAAGCAGTACTATATAGACTAATATATTAGACTAATCCCAACCCCCATTTGTATGGGAGATGCCACGCCCCTTTTTCGCTATCCTTAATTTTTCCCAAGGGGGTAGGGATTAGTCTTATATACCTCCTCTCCTAATTTCAGTCGTCTAGCTTTAATACTTTCAGATATATTGACAACGAAAAATTCCAGTTGTATGGGAGGTGCCACGCCCCCTTTTTCGTTATACCCAGTTTTTCTGGAGGGGGTAGGGATTGGTCTCATATAACCACTCACCTAATTTCAGTCGTCTAGCCTTAATACTTTCAGATATATTAACTATGAAAAATTCCAGTTGTATGAGAGGTGTCACGCCCCCTTGTCGAAAACTTTTTTTATATAGCCTACCATAGATTGACGCACGCAGGGTATGTCATGGCAAAATTTCGTTCGATTCCATTCTGCGGTTTAGGCTGCAAGTCCAAACATACATACAGACATACTTTCACAAATATATATTAGATAATTGCATAATTACTATATTGTTAGATTCTTATAAGTCCGTGGAAGTAGAAACGTGCTAAAAAAACTTGAATAAAACTCGGATTCGAGGACTTATTAGGTAAATTTGGGTTTGGTCGGAATCTGGATACGATTTATTTCGCTGTCCCTGTTTCCGTCCAACTCCGATGCTTTTGGTTTTTGTGTGCTTCTTTGAAATCGCATGTATTTTTTCCAGGTTATTCGTCTTGGATAAAAAGAAAAAGTTGAAGTATTCGCAGGAGAATATGGAAAAAGCGTTACAAGAGATAAGAGAAAAAATGAGCATAAACCAGGCTGCGAAAACGTACAATGTTCCAAAAACCAACGATATTAGACACATTAAAAGAAAAGTATAAAAATCCAGGCAATATAGGGGGTCAAACGGTATTGACAAGCTCTGAAGAGATGTATCTGGTGCAATGGATTCTAGAATTGGCTGAAGTTGGTTTTCCGATAACGAAGACCCAGTTGCTGGATTAAACCCTAAAAATCCTTTCAAAGGTGACAAACCGGGTAAAAATGGTATAATCGGTTTCTAGCTCGCCACCCGGAAGTTTCGAAAAGAGTTCCACAATCTCTCACAATATGCAGAGCCATAGTTTCGGAGAATAATTTTAGGAGTTGGTTTTCAAAAATACGGCAGTATTTTGTGGAAAATGATTTATTGGAACTTCTCCAAGATCCCAAACGTATCTTCAATTGTGATGAGAGTGGTTTTTATCTGTCGCCTCAAGAAAAGCAAGTATTGGTCAGAAAAGGCTCGAAAAAAGTATACAATCGTACTGCTACCCAGCAAACACAGTTTCTAACGTTAGAGAAATATTATAGTTTTACATTAGAATTCTAATGTAGTTCTATGCATTCTAATGCATTTCGAATCGAAAAATAGGTTAGAGAACTAGGTTAGAATTCGACTGTGAAACGATTCGAATAACACTAGAAATGCGATGTTATGAATATTGTCACAGTTATCGATTATTTGCACGACATGATCAGTCATCCTAAGTGTTATACAAACATAATAAAAATAGAGAAAAGTTGTGTGGAAATATTATAAGCTGCGAAAGAAGTTTATTTTATTTATAATAATAAATACTAGTAAGTGAAAATGGATCAAAAAAAGTTAAAAAGGGAAAGCGAGCATATTATTGAAGTGCTATTTGAATGGTATGAAGAAAACGCTTCCTCAAACCAATGGCGAGCTCAATCCTGAGGAAATAAGTGGAAGCGAAAATTTTAACACAATAACTAGTACAGAAAACTATGAAACATACTGTGACGATTATGAGTGAGACTAAGTGATACTCACATCCCTAGTCTGATGCTAAGTAAGTGAAGTCACAACAACAATAAAGCAGACAGTCACTTGTATCTACATAAACGAATCTATCATTATGTCTACACATATGTAAGTACACGCAGCTGAGAAGCAAGGCACAACTAAAGTTTAAATTGGCTGAGTGTAAAGCAACTCATTGTATACTACACTCTAAAATTCATACACAACATGAAACTAGGCAACCTGCCGAAATATTTAAATGACCGAGTAACATACAACAACGAGGTTCATGACTACCACACAAGAAACAGGAATAACTTCCGTCTGCCAGCTGTTCGATCAGAATTCGACAAGAACAATATATACTACGAGGGATTGAGAGAGTACAATGATCTACCATTTGAAATAAAACAATGTCCAAATATCAATAAATTTAAGAAATTATTATATAACTATTGCAAAGCACTACCATTTAGATAATGATCTCATACATACATGTACCTAATTTAGGTCTACAAGACTGTAAATAAATAAATAAATAAACTACATGCATATATCTAGATACTCCTGAAAGTATGCAATGAGAGAAGCTATAAAATCGTGCAATTGTAGTTACAGCTGAGAAATTTGAGAGCTCATGGACAACTAGTAGATTCTGGAAATGGAAGCGCCTAGAAGATGCGAGCGAAGAAATCAGAGAGTATAAAAGGCAGCAAATGTATAGGCGCTGGAATTCAGTTTCATTTAAGCTATCAGTCAGTTTGGTTATTAAGCCAACTAGTTGCAAAGTATAAGTGTTATTGTGAAGTACTTTAATAAAGGCCACTTTTCCATTATTAAATATTGTAGTTATTTTTAATCGTAAATTATGAGGTGGTAGGCCTGGCAAATCGAGTGAGTTTAAGAATTCAGTTGGATAATTTACGACATCATCTTGATCAGTAATAGTGTCCATTGACTTATATGCAACTATGTCTCCATGTATTTGATCCAGAATAGCTGCATTTATATCATTGACGTCCTTATTTTTTCCAGCTAAAATTGCTCTTTCGCTGAGCCAATCATAGTTTTTGTAATGTTGAACTATGTTTGGAAATACACTCTGTATCAATGCCTCTTTAGACTGTGCAAAAGTGCAGAAATTGTTAGGCAATGTAATCATTCCTGTTGGATCGACAGACATTTGGCCATTTCTTATTTTCAGTAAATGCTGTGAAAATTCAGCTGCTGAAGGATCGTTTTGTAGTTGAACACGTACGTTTATAGTAAGTGTAAGCGTGTTTACATGTCTCCATAAATACGATGATTTTAAACATGCATTGATTTCATCTGCAGCCGTGGATTTTGGGATCACAGGTAATGTTTACCTGAAATCTCCAGCCAATAAAATCATGGCACCTCCAAAGACTGTTTGGCTTCCTCGTAGATCTTTTAAAGTTCTATCAAGTGCTTCCAATGATTTCTTGTGTGCCATCGTACGCTCGTCCCATACGATGAGCCTACATACTTTAAGAACTTTTACGATTCCAGATGTTTTCGAAATATTACATGTTGGTGTTTCATTTACCTGCATATTCAAAGGCAACTTTAATACAGAATGTGATGTGTGACCGCCTTCAAGTAATGTAGCCGCAATTCGTGCCAATGCAACGTTATTATCTGATCGAATTGTTGCTAATATCAATGAAATCAAGAGGGTCCTGCCTGCTCCCCCAGGAGCATCCAAGAAAAACAATCCACCAGTTCCATGGCTAACCTTATGCATGATTGTATAATAAACATGTTGCTGTTGGTCATTCAATTTCGTTAAATTTGATGTTACAAATGTGTTTAGTTCATTCAATCATAATGGTATTCGCGCTCCAATTCTCGATTGAACATATCATGCATTGGACGATTTGCTGCTGGCATGCCCAATTGTACTAACGATTTGTTTAACATCGACAAACAAATGTCGTTAATCCTTATCAATGCTTCATTGTAAATTTCCAATGTGAATTCCAACTCATAATTTGCAGTATTTCGACGCATTTGGTTTAAAATATCATCTGCCATATAATCTTTGAAATTATTCCATAATTCCAATGGATTAGATGAGCACATTGCAATTATTATCGAAAATAATGTTCGTATTTGATGTGGACTGGCTATTAGAGCTGAAACGGCAAGCCTATCTTCCCAATGCTTATCATCCTCCAACAAATTTAATTGTTGACATGCTTCACGATATGTAGCGCACAATTCACCATTAATTGTTCTTAAAGCTTGGAATGATGTTGGGCCACGAACATTAATTAACAACAATCGCATGTAAAAACACTCAGCATTATTTGGATGAACTGCATAAATGCGTCCTAATGCATCTGTTGAGAACACATTAGGATGACCTTGAACTGGTTTTCCTTGTTTTCGCCTTTGAAATGTTTTCCTGGATTTATCCCATGTGAAATATTGTGGCACTTCTGCATATAGCAATGTTCTTGCAAAATTGTCCGATTGACATAAATGAAAAAAGGCAGTCAAAGTTGTAGACGGTGCACTTGTTGCTCTAAGCGCTGCATTTTCAGGAGTAAAATAAACGCGTTGGCCATTTTCAAGGTGCGTTTGTGTATGTATGCTGAAGCATCTCTCGTAAACAGTGTACAAACCTCGGTGTTTATGTTTACTTTCCTTCGAAAAAAATTTGCAACTTAGCAGCACGACACAAATCGAAAAATTCGTATATTTATTCAAAAAATGTTGTACACATGAAACGATCTCGAGACGCTCGTCACCCAGAGAAAAATTACCACTCATCAGCACAGCTTCCTTTTGATACCCATATTGAAGTACTCATTAACAGCTTCCTCCATTTGATATCAATAATGTAAAAACACATCCTAAGGTTATTCTGATCCATGTTTTGGGCAATATCTCGAGACCCTAGTCACCCAGATGTATGAAAATTACCCTCTGCTAAAGAACTCATCAACAGCCTTCATTTGATATCCATATTGTATAAACACATTCTTGGGGTCACCTAGGGGTACGAAAAGTATCCCACATTAAAGTACTCATCAGAAGCTTCCATTTGATACCCATATTATACAAACACATCGTAGGGTTATCTGGGTCCACGTTTTGACCTTCAAGACTCCAGAAATTTTTTAAAATCTTTTTTCGCTAAAAACCTTCCCCTATTTGATCCCTATAATATGCAAAAAGAACGAACAAAATTGGCCTCGTATCGGCCCCAAAACATGGACAGGAACGAACATCATTTCATTTGTATATATATAGATTCTCCCATTCTGAGCCATATTGCTGATTTTACAAGGAAGGAATTGGGTGGTCGGAATCTAGGTACTTAGTGGTCGGATACAGGAACATTTGTAGTCAGTCGGTCGGAAAACGGTGCTTTCAGATTATTTTCAGACTTAAAAGATTAAATCGAAAAAAATATATACATATTTAAGTTTTTATAAGAAAACATTATGCATATATTTTCAAATTAAAGTTCCTTTTCTATCAGAAAACCATATTTTTTAATAACCTCTAGGGTTTTTATTTTATCTTTTGAGCGATTCATTTTACGATATCGATCAGTGGTCGGAATGGCTTCCGAAACATAGAAATTTGCTTAGTCATAAAAGGGGCGGTGCCACACCTATTTTTTAAAATTTGAAGTTTTTCCTATTTATTGTTATAAATCCACTTGGGAAATGAAATACCATTGATATAAAGCTCTTTTTGCAAAGATATAGCTTATTTTATTCGTCCACGACGCTTTTAAAAATCTTTTATATAAAAGTGGGCGTGGTCCTTAACCGGTTTCGTAAATTTTTCTTCAAAGAATTCCTTATAGTAAAGGCAACCTCTCTGCCGAATTTTGTTACGATAGGTTTAACGATTTTTGATTTATGATTAATAATATTTGTAAAATTGATTTTATAACAAGTGGGCGGTGTTTTCAAATTTTTATCAAGGGTCTCAATATCAGCCCACACGTCAAATTTCAACATTCTAGTTGTATTATTTACTAAATAATCAGGTTTTTTGTGTTTGCTAAAATGTTATATATATAAAAAGTGGGCGTGGTTATCATCCGATTTCGGTAATTTCTGGGTCCAGATAAGCTCGTGTAGCAAATTTGTGGAGATATCTCAATATTTAGCCAAGCTATCGTGTTAACGGACGGACATGGCTCAATCAAATTTTTTTCGTCTATATCTACATATCTCGATTCCTTTATACCGTACAACCACCGTTACCCAATCAAAGTTAATATACTCTGAGTATAAAAAGGGTATGAGTTTTCTTGAGAATTTTTTGAATTTCTTGAGATATTACCGCGCTTAAGTAGGGACAAAATTATAGAACTATTTCGGTATTTAATTTCTGGAATCGGTCAGTATAATTAAAAGATTATTTGCGGGACTAGGTTGATTTTCTGCATTATTTACCGGTCTTCTTCGGGATATTTTCGGAATGAGTTTGGTTATGTAGGTACTACTTCGGAATGAATGCGGATATATGCGAGGTTATCTCAGGTCTACTTTGAGACCATTTCGGAATGATATCGGGATCGTTTTGGAGTGCTTTCGAGGGTTTTCGGAACCATGTCGGGATGAGTTCCGAGGCATTTCGGAACAACCGATATTGACGAGTTATCGGTTGTTATCGCTAACCATTATCTGTTTGTTATCGGTTCGTTATCGGCGTGTTATCGATGTATTAACGGTTTGTCATCGTATTGTGTGCTCATGTCACAAAATATTTGACCCTGAATAAGCAAATGAACAGCATTACCTACAAATTCGGCCATTTTGCAGTGTCCTATTTAGGAGTAAGGGTAACATTAGCATAACACCTTTTTCCAGAAAGAAAAGGCCATTCCAAACATGTTAAGGCTCTGGCAAAAACGATGAAAAAATTAACAACGACGCAGATGAAAAGCAAAACTAATCGCATATGTGAAAGCATGGAGCACCAGAAGCTTTGGCGAAGTAAATACTACGTTACACAAATAGATGAACATAGAGTAGAAACCAGTCAGAGCTAAAAGTGGGACTGGTTGCAAACACAACAGGAAGGCTCTTAAAAAAAGGAAACTATGTAGAACGCCACTCTGAAGTAATGCGTAAACGGTTTCGGGGTGGTCGACGGCTTCAAAATGGTATGCACACACGGTTGCTGCAACAGCGCTACTAAAAATAGAGCATTAGGCATTTTTTAACCGAAAAAAATCATGGTTTGGTCGTAAAAAGACGCCACTTGCCTTGATCAAAGTAAAAGACACGCTTTAATTTTTGAAATACTCGCCACGTTGAAACCCACTCAAGAAATGAAGGAGACACTCTCGATTTTTTCATAGTTTCAACTCGGTTGGTTCACTTTATCGCCTGAGATTTAAAGTTTTAATACAAATTGGTAAGAAGAAGTATTACTCGGATTGAAATTCCGCAATTGTCTGCATAGTATTGATTGGAAGTTCTTTTACATTTTCTGTTTGCAATATTTACTTTAAAATTGAAGTTACAATCTTTATATTGTGGTTAGCATTGGAAATTGGATTAGAAAAATTACAATGAATGAATGAGACGTTACAGTTCAGCGGTCTAAAGCTCTAGTACATTTGTCTATGCATACGAGATCTCTAATGATGCAAAGAACAGAGTATCGGATCCTTTCAGGAATCTCCTGTTCTAAGCATATCAAAGCAAACACATGACTGATGCTTTCCAACAAACATTGAAAAATTACTTCTTCAACATCATCAAAAAACAATCAATCTTACATTCCATTTCACTTAGTGAACCACATTTGAGCGCAAGTTGTGAATTATCTTTTCTCAACTTGAGAAACATCATTTTTATCATAAAACTCTGTATAATCACCGCTCGGGATTTGTGAATGTTAGTATTCAATTTAAACTCTTATGTGACTCAAACTTAAATGTTTATTGGGTGGTCGGAAGTGTTCCAAATACCGGGTTCTATTTTGTTGTTGTTGTAGCGATAAGAACACTCCCCGAAGGCCTTGCGGAGTGTTATCGATGTTGATGGTCCTTTGCCGGATGCAGATCCGGTACGTTCCAGTACCAAGCCCGACCATATCGGGAACGATTTGTTATGCCCACATGCGACCTTCTTGGCCATCCCGCCGTCCCACCCCCTAGATCCATGAGGAGTTCGGGATCGCCAGAGCCTCGGCTGTTAATGAAACAGGATTCGCCACGGATAAGTGAGGTTGACAATTGGGTTTGGAGAAGCTGTATATTGCGCTGGCAACCTGGAAGAGTTGCGCTACACAACCCCTTGAATCTGGTATTTTAGTCGCCTTTTACGACAGGCATACCTGCCGCGGGTATATTCTGACCACCTAACCCGCTGGGAGAGTTCTATTTTGAACTGACTCTTTTAATCACTGACTCTATACTCATCGATTGCACATCACTAATCCGAGTTCAATGGTAGCAAAGTATCAATTGCAAATTTATTCGCATATATTTGCCAGTTTGCTAAAATATGATTTGTGAAATTCCATTGTAGACAAATTTCCAAGAATGTCAACTGACAAACAGAATCTTTTATGCTTTACCATAATATATATGAATGCATTTATGTAAACAAACAGCTGTCATTTATTGACTGGCCCCTGACAAGCATCGATACTTTTCACAAGTGAAGAAAAAAACCTAAGCAAAATAAAGGGAAAAGCTAACGTTGCGATATTTGAGGACATTCATATAATAACCCATTGTTGTAAAGTAAACAAACATGTGCGGTAAGAAAATAACGTTATTGCAACAAGTACAGTTTATAGAGCTGCGTGCATAAAAATAGCAGTAAAATTATTAAATATTGCATGGGCCAATTTTTCTAAGTTTGCAAAACAAGCTTGAATGAATTGTCCACAAACCTTATTTAGAGGATTTTAAAGATGTTTTACTAAGAAATCAACTTTTTAATTCTTTATAAAAAAAATTTAAAAATTCTGATGAAAAATTTAGAAGTAGTATGTGTATTTTTTACAAATTTGCCCTAGATTTTTGTACATCTATATATTAATGCGCTAACAAATTTTCTATACAATCAATTGCCAGGTTGTTTCGCATACTTAGCATGCGTAAAATCATATAAATGTTATATGAATCGGTACGTATGGATCAGCCACAGTTCATAGGCCTATTTTTAGTTAACAAATATTGCTCTATTTGTTTATATAGAAAAAGTTGTTTGCAAATTCGAACAATATCTCCAAATATCGAAATTTACTTTCGTGCCCTAAAGCACATCATTTGTAGGATCGAAAAATTGTAATGTATCTTTCCGAAATTCAAATACTCAAACCAATTATAAGCGCTCTAATTCGAAATTCGAAGACACAAACCTATTATGTAAGCCCGCTCTAATTCGAAATTCGGAAAACTGCGTAGTCGTGTTCAGGGCTGCAAACCGATTCGAACCGAACCGGTTCATGAACCGAACCACCCGAGAACGGTTCGTTTCGGTCAAAATAAAGTTTCAACAAAATCACGTAACTTATTTAATTCACCACTTTGCTTGAAAATACAACTCTAAGATAAAATTGCACACATTTTTTCTCGATGGCAACGCCGTGGATTGTCACTTTTGATAGTAAAAGCGTCTACTGTTTGCGCTTGTGGTCAAAAGCTTGTGAAAAATAAACAAATTTACAAAATGAGTTCACACCCCGTGCATAACAACTTTGTATATTAAAGAGCTTTTTCATTTTCATTTATAACACTTTTTCATTTATAACATAGTCCCAAACTATAACACAAACCACATATGTACATAGTATAATTATAAAAGTTTAAAGTTAAATTAATCAAATTATTTTTATCAATTTTCGAAACTTTTTATTAACAGTTTTTTAGAAAATTTCTGAATGTGCAGTATTGAAGCTCATTCAATTGTAGTGCAATAGTGTGCAAATTTCAAGTAGATGAGAATTACCGTTAATTTTTAAAAAAATTTCCCCGAGGGTGTTGCCCATATCTTCCATATAAAAACAAATTTTGTTCATGCGGTGTATGGAAAAAAGTGCGAACACCCTCTTGAAACTTGCACATTATTACACTACAGTTAGATGAGCTACAAAACTGCACAATGAGACAATTTTTGAAAGTTTTGAATTAGTCTGGAAAACTGACGGAAATTTTATTAATTGTTGGGAGCTTTGTGTAAGCTTTGAAATGTATATATATATAGTTTGTGTTATAGCTAGATAGAACGTTGGAATTATTAAAAACTAATAAATAAACATAATTTGGGAGACCATATTATTTTTCACATAACCGTATTTCAACATTTATAAGCTTAATGCCTAAGAAAAGCAACGAAGACATTTTCATGAATATCTTTGTAGTTTGTGTAGTAATCTCGCATCTAAAATTTAGTAGGTATGTTTTATATGTATATTGAAAGCAGCTAATTGAATAGTTTTTCTTCTCTACTTTCTTATGTGCAGAATATATGCGTTGTAAATACTCCCTATATTCCACTGTACCAGTTTCGTTCCTTACATTTTATAATAATCAACAAACCGTTTTGATAAGTTTTATAAATAAATACATACATGGATTTGATCTCAATAACTGTATTTTATTTGCATGCTTAGTAGGTACTGTAACGAATTTAGGGAAATTCCGCTTATTTGCAACCTTCTGCTAACGTTCGAATCGCTAAATTGTTGAATAAATAACTCCAATATCCAATAATGCAAAATGGTCTTTATTAGACTACTTTGAGCGTACTTCACAATACACTTATACTTCGCAACCAATAGCGTGCTTAAATCAAAACTGATTCTGATTCGTCAGCTTGCGCTGCTTTTATACTCTCGGTTTCCTCGTTCACCCATTTCTCCTAAGGTCTGGTAATTTCGTGATCTTCATGCTGGTTACCAACTATATACATGGATATTTGTAGTTTGTAGCTAAATGCGTGTGTATATATGAGTACTACGTCGACTGATGATGACATGCGTTTGTGAGTATCTCTCCGCTGCCTTCTATGCATGTGTGTAAATGCTGATTGATTGTTTACGTACATAAAAATGGCTGCTTAGTATCGGCTTAGTGATGATAGTATCGCTTAGTGATGGTAATATTCGTCACAGTACATATTTCCGCAAGCTAAAAACGGTCTTACAATTGTCTTTTATGCTAATTTATTTTATTTTATTATATATTCATTTATTTCAACTTAGTTTATTATTATTTAAATGCAACTGCCGGCATCGTAAAATTTCTCGTTGCATATTAAACGAAGAGAAAAAAAACGTTCCAAAAATGTTTTTGCGTTCGGTCAAAACGGCAACCGGCATCAAGCGGATTTTTCCCATTTCAAAACTATAAACGCTCGCAGCTGCCACTTGCCTGAATATTTTTGTAACAAAAATAAAACACAATGCACTAAAATATTCGGAGACATTTACTAATGCATAAAATAAAAAGTCATGCATATTTTTCATATTTGAAATTTTATTGAACTTTATATTTTATATCACACATTTTTTTTAATTAATTTTATTTCAGCTTTTATATTTTTGCAAACCAATTTTAATTTTTTTATTTTATTTCATTTAGTTTTGTATTTTCCTCCATATTTATTTTAATTTCAAGTTATTTAATTTCATTAATTTGTATTTTTTTATTTTTTTATTTTTATTAAATTTTGTATTTTCTTACTATATTTTTATTTCCGTATTGCATAGGCCGTATATTACCCTACTATATTTATTATTAAGCTAACTTTGTTGGATTATAATATGTCCCATTATATCGGATCATATATGTAATACTCCTATATTGCTACAAAAAGCTAGGTACATTCCCAAACATCAGAGTGCCGATATATTGCTGTTTAAACGTTTTTGTTTTCAATAATCGAATGTACCTAAATTCAAATATTTTTCTTGTCACACTTATGCTGCTACAATCAGAAAAATTTTATAGGCTGTCTTGTTTTGATTTCGAATTCAAAACACATTGCGAGCATTTTCTATTAGCAATATAGGAGTATTACATATATGTATCGGATGCTTAGATCCAATAACCCTAATTTCTTAATGTCGCTTAAAGTTATCAAATAATTTTATTTTAGTAAATATGTTTGCGTAAATAATTTTAATGTTTTTGTTTGTTACATCTTGATATAATGATTACGTACATAGATCCCAATTGGAATCCCCAAATTAAATATCCGAACATAAGAATCTTCACATTCCCACAATGATAACATTAAAATCCGGAAAAAGTCTGAGTGCACTTATTGTGTTTTTATATGGAACTGTTTATTTACTTCACTTATTTTTTTCACTTTAAGTACTTTTTTTTCTTTTGTTTGAATTCTTTTTAGTGAACTCTGCCTTCTTTTCCATTACATAATTTTTTTTATTTTTTTATGAAGGTATCCTCTATTCCATTCGAACTTTTCGTTTTGTGTCACACTTACATATTACATATTTATATAAAATTAAACTCGGTAAAGCGTCAAGTGCATACCTAGTGGTGTTTGTTTTTAACTAAAAATTCGGGTTTTTTTAATTATGACACTATTGAAGTACGGGCGATATATGTGTTGTTTATGTAGTTTATATGGGTGATATAGGCCTACTGGGGAACCGAGCACCCAAAACTAGCTTCGGTAGCGCGCCAACGGCGTACCTCCCGGGTGGTCTGGAAAAAGCAGATTGTCTATTCAATTTCATGTTATTTCACCATAATTCTATGTCAATTTCATTTGATTTTGCATATTTTTTATATTTTTAAATAATATTCTTTTTTGGCGACCTTTTTATTTAAAGACATTGGTTTTATGTGTACCGGCTCGAGGTCAATATATTTAGTAATAAAAACACCAGTTTTTTATTTTTCATTCCGATATATTTCGGTTACACATCGGTAACCGTCTTCAAGGGACTATACAAAACAAATTTTCATACATGTAATATGCCATATTTTATAAACATACATACATTTTTGAGTTAAACGTCCGATCGCGTTGGCGTGGAGTTTTGTACTGTCGATTTTGTTGTAAGTGTCTGTACAAGTGAGCGACGTTGATCGTGTCTGTTTTGAAGTTTAGTCGTATGTCTGGTGGTGTGTGTATTATGTGTAACATTTCCAGTGTTAATCTCTTTCTATAGTGATTTTGTTGTTGTAATACCGACGCTTTCTCAAAGTTCGGACAGTGGCCACTAGATGCACAGTGGTGCAGTTTTTTGGTTATTTAAATTATGATAATGTTTCATGTCCGATTTGTGCTGTGCTATTCTCGTTTTTAACTTCGATTTGGTGGTGCCTACGTAAGTACTTCTGCATGCTTCGTAGTTGTTGCCATTGCACGGAATTTTGTAAATTACGTTGGTTTTTTCCATAGGAGGTATTATGGACTTGGTTTTATTGAACATGCTTTTGAGTGTGTTGCAGGGTTTATGGGATATTTTAAATTGTTTATTATTGTAACAGTTGGACTTGATTAGACGCTCTGATAGTTAAGGTACGTAGATTACCGATTTAAACATTTTTGGTGTTGCGGATTTTTCTAGATTACCTGCACACATCGATCTTCTTATTAATGTCCTTATAATATTTTCAGGAAAATCATTTAGTTTGAGGAGCGAAAAATTTCTTGTCTAATTTCTTTATGATAGACATCGTCTGCTATCTGTAGAATGGGTCGTATACAGCTCATTGCTGTATTCATAATCATACTCTTCGGGTGTTTAGAGTAAAAATTTATTAGTCGCCCTGACGCAGTTGGTTTCTTATACCATATAAGTTTTAACTGGCTATCTCTTTTTATAACCATAGAGTCTAAATAAGGTAGTTTCCTTCTTCTTCCTGTTCTATGGTGAACTTTATGTTTTTATGAAAAGTGTTCAGCGCATTCAGGGTATTCTGTATTTCATCATGTTTTACAATTGCGAATAAATCATCCACATATTTTGTCATAATTCTTGGTTTATGCACTAATTTTCAATCGTATTGTTCAAAAGTTCTTCCATTATAATGTCCGCGATAACTGGAGATGCCGGCGATTCCATGGCATACCTCTTAATTGTGTATAAACCGTGTCATTGCATTTAAAGTATCTGTTTTCTTCGATACAAAACTTTAATATGTCCATAAATAGTTGTTTGGGAATATTAGTATGTTCTTTTATAATCGTCCATTTATTACGTATGATGTCAAGTGCCATTTGTGTTGGTATACTCGGAAACAATGAAACCACGTCAAAGGAGATGAGTCTTTCATCTTCGCAAATGAAGGTATTATTGATTCTATCTTTAAATTCAAGAGTGTCTTAACGTTGTATTTGGAGTCAGCCGTGATATTTTTTAAAATATTTATTAGAAATTGGCATAGACCATATGATGGAGAGTTAAAAGCTGAGCAAATCTCTCAGGCCGATAAAACCAAGTCCATAATAGCTCCTATGGAAAAAGCAACGTCATTTACAAAATTCCGTGCAATGGCAACAACTACGAAGCATGCAGAAGTATTTACGTAGGCACCACCAAATCGAAGTTAAAACGAGAATAGCACAGCACAAATCGGACATGAAACATTATCATAATTTAAACAACCAAAAACTGCACAACAGCCCACTGTGCATCTAGTGGCCACTGTCCGAACTTTGAGAAGCGTCGGTATTTCAACAACAAAATCACTATAGAAAGAGATTAACACTGGAAATGTTACACATAATACATACACCACCAGACATACGACTAAACTTCAAAACAGACACGATCAACGGCGCTCACTTGTACAGACACTTCACAACAAAATCGACAGTACAAAACTCCACGCCAACGCGATCGGACGTTAAACTCAAAAATGTATGTATGTTTATAAAATATGGCATAATACATGTATGAAAATTTGTTTTTACATTGTTTTGTATAGTCCCTTGAAGACGGTTACCGACGTGTAACCGAAATATATCGGAATGAAAAATAAAAACGGTGTTTTTATACTAAATATATTGACCCGAGCCGGTACACATAAAACCAACATCTTTTATATTTTTATTTAAGGCGCCCCATATCAAAACGTTATAATTACATTTGAAAAGTTTGTACAAAATTTAAGAAAATGCAATCAAAAAGTATAACGTCTTAGGCCAAATTCAAAATTTTAATGAAAACTTTTAGTAAGTTAGACCAGATTGCTATATTTCCACTGACTGTTCAACTATTAACGCATTATTGCACCACCCCCAACACTGGATAAAAAAACACAAGTTGGTCGAATTCCGACCATAGGCGATACTGGCTGTTTTTATTATAGGCAGGGCATTATTTCAAACAAATAAAAACAAGTAAGGAAGGCTAAGTTCGGGTGTAACCGAACATTACTACTCAGCTGCCAAATTACAGCTTGCAAAACTTTTTAAATTACCATCTTTTAAAAGTAGGCGGTGCCACGCCCATTGCCCAAAAGTTTGCTAATTTTCTATTCTGCGTCATAGGGTGAACCACCTACCAAGTTTCATCGCTTTATCCGTCTTTGGTGATGAATTATCGACTTTTTCGGTTTTTCGAAATTTTCGATATCGAAAAAGTAGGCGTGGTTATAGTCCGATTTCGTTCATTTTAAATAGCGAGATGAGTGCCCAGGAACTTGCATACCAAATTTCATAAGATACCTCAAAATTTACTCAAGTTATCGTGTTTACGGACAGACGGACGGACGGACGGACATGGCTAAATGAATTTATTTTTTCGCCCAGATCATTTTGATATATAGAAGTCTATATCTATGTCGATTAGTTTATGCCGTTACGGGGTACCGTTATGCGAACAAAATTAATATACTCTGTGAGCTCTGCTTAGCTGAGTATAAAATTACGATTTGATAGCAATGATATTTTGTTTTTTGATTATTTATTTTTGCACACCACTGTATGCAAGTATACACGTCATACACCTTAAGGAAAAAGCGATGGTTTGAAAAATTCAACAATGGCTCGGAAGTTGAAGGTGAAATGCAACTAGAAACTTTAAGGGAAAATCTAGTTGATAATAAACGTCATTGGCAGCAACACATGCATTTATTTCTACATACAGTTCATAGAAATTACATAAGTGGCGGTGAAAAGAGCAAATTTCGACTTGGATTTTTTTTGCTTTTTTAATACTTTATAATTAATTTTTACTTATACCTCAATTTAAATTTTATTTTTTTTATTGATATTTTAATTTTTTATTCCTATATATTTTCTTTATTTTTATAATCATTTAATCATTTTTTTCCATCGTTTAAAACTTTTTATATTTCTGCTTAATTTTATTAAATTTTTATTTTAATTTTGTTTTTGTTTTTATTTTCATTTTATTTTTTTCGTTATTTTTTATTTAATGATTCAAGGTTCGATTCGAGCTCAAGGCCAGAACAAATAATTTTTTTCTAATGATAATTATTGTTAATTTTTAATTCTTCTAAATTGAAAAATTGTATTTTGTTTTTGGAATAGTATTTTTATTTATTTTATTTTTTTATATTTACTTTATATTTATTTTTTTTCGTGTTTATTTATTTTTTAATAATTTTTATCAATTGTTTTTTGTTTTTATCGGCCTATTGATAAATCATTCAAGGTTCGAATCGAGCTCAAGGCCAGAACAATAATGTTTTTTCTAATGATAATTATTGTTATTTTTTAATTTTTCTAAATTTGAAAAATTGTATTTTGTTTTTGGAATAGTAAGTAGAAAATTTTTCAGACAACCTGCCATAGCTGCGCAGATAGATCCATTTCGAAGGATGCTAAGCCTTCATCATCAGTACGCTTTAGGCATCCTGCGCTAACCATTTAGCTATACAGCGGTGGTTTGTTTGACTGGCAAACCTGCTACTTCTATCCTTTTTACCAACTATATTATTCAGTGTTACGCCATTCCAAAAACAAATACAATTTTCAAATTTAGAAAAATTAAAAATAACAATAATTATCATTAGAAAAAATTATTGTTCTGGCCTTGAGCTCGATTCGAACCTTGAGTGATTTATCAATAGGCCGATAAAAACAAAAAAAATTGTTAATAAACCATGAGCACTTGGGAATGTCAAACAAAGTAATTGACAATAAACAAAAATCAGCATTATCAGTGATTTGCACCAGATGGCGCAACACTGAATAAATATAGTTGGTAAAAAGGAATAGAAGTAGCAGTTTGCCAGTCAAACAAACCACCGCTGTATAGCTAATGGTTAGCGCAGCATGCCTAAAGCGTACTGATGATGAAGGCTTAGCACCCTTCGAAATGGATCTATCTGCGCAGCTATGGCAGGTTGTCTGAAAAATTTTCTACTTACTATTCCAAAAACAAAATACAATTTTTCAAATTTAGAAAAATTAAAAAATAACAATAATTATCATTAGAAAAAAATTATTGTTCTGTCCTTGAGCTCGATTCGAACCTTGAATGAATAATTTTTATCTTAAATTTTTTCTTTTTTACTTATTTAAAATTTTTGTCTTAATTTTTTTCACTTATCTATTTTCACTTTTATATTTTATTCTTTTGTATTGACTTTTTTCTCTTATTTCTTTTATTGATCTTTTTTGCTGATTTTCTTTTGTTTATCTATTTTTTATTGTTCCGATCCCTATATTCATAAACGTGAAGTTAGCGAAGCAGCTTCGGCTTGGTCCTCTACTACGTCTACTTAGCGCAGCACTTAAAAGTGAATGACATTTTCCATTCGTAACGAATTAGCTACTAATATGCACCAAATAGCAGTTAAGTCGCAATTCAAACCGAAAAGGGTGCCAGTTTTTACGAGGGTGCTTCGCTAACTCCCGTGAACTTAACGAAGCACCCAAAAAAGCTCTAAAATCAGAGACAACATATTATTTTCGCAACAAATTAGCAACCAAAACAAAAGCTATAGAAATGAGTGACAACAATTTTCTTTTCGCAACCAATTAGCGCCTAAAACGCGACAAAATACCAGCTAGGTCGCCAGTGCAGCGTCAGCCAGTTTTACGAGGGTGCTTCGCTAACTTCATGTGAAATTAGTGAAGGACGCCAAAAAAAGCACATATAAAAGGACGACACATTTTTTCTCTTCGCAACTAATTAGGGAATAATTGCGACAAAATACTGAAATATTAATTTTTTCATCCGACTAAGGTGCTTCAATAATTTCACGTTCATTTCATTTTCTTAATTTTTAGTTTTTTGTATGTTTTGCAGGTCTTTCTCCTTTCTTTATTTTCTTTTATTTTTATTATGCTTCATCTCATTCTTTATAATTTTTGTTTGTTATATCTAACTTTTCTTTTCCATTTAATATATTTTCAATTCTTTTATTTTTTATTCCTAATGTTTTTAGTTTTTTTTTCAAACTTTGTTTTACAAATTCAATAAAATTGCGTGCAAAAAGGAAACTTCTTTGAAAATTACGTTTTGAGATTTTCGTGTATTCACCTTTGGAGGTGATCTAGTATTTTTGCTGTTGTAGTTTTTGTAACATTTTCTTAATATATAGTACGATCCGGACCCGTGCGCATCTTGCGTTACCAATATAAAAGTCGATTGTCAACATAATCAGCTGTTCTATCAATCAATAAAAACTTACAGCTTGCCCTGCCATCTGGTGTATGGGAGCAACTGCCGGTAATGCAGTCCAAATATTCACAATAGTGCCATAGTACAAATAGATTTCTTTGTGTGCTCACAATCGTTTATTTTTAACAAATTATTTTAATAAAATAAAGCTAAACAAAAGCACTACGACCAAAATTGCCAAACAAAACTCGCTAATAGCCCGAATCAACATCTTTACAACCAAAAATTTTAATTATAGATTTGGATTCCAAATAAGAGCGAAAAAGGGACCCGTACATAAAAACAGCAATTAGAATAATATATATGATGATTTTTGATCCGCGCTTAAGAGCTTAGTAACATTGAATTTTTAAACGGTTTTATTTAGGTGGACTTGACAGGCTGCACGGCTGCACGGCCGTTGTGAACGAATTTTGTAATTAAAATTTAAATAACTTCGCGATAAGCTACAAGCTTTAAACTGGAATAGAGTTCAGAAACTTGGAACATAGTTCAGATGGCAATGCAATAATAGAAAAAAATCGTCGCTAGGTGGTGCAAGGATCGAGATATTCACAAAAATGTATTTGTGGTCCGATTGGCTCATATTTGGAACACATAATTCATACATGAATAGAAAGCGACCTATGAAAAAAATCGCCGCTAGGTGGCGCAAGGATCGAGATATTCACAAAAATCGTATTTGTTTTCCGATTTGGCTCATATTTGGAACACATAATTCATACAAGAATAGAAAGCGACCTATGAAAAAAAATCGCCGCTAGGTGGCGCAAAGATCGTGATATTCAAAAAATCGTATTTTTGGTCCGATTTGGTCCATATTTGGAACACATAATACATACATGAATAGAAAGCGGCATATGATGTCCGATTTGGCTCATATTTGGAACAAATATTACATACAGTCCGGTAGAAGTGACATCCAAATATTTTGGAGTTGGAGGAGGGACAATCATACGTGGCGCAGAGGCGAGTAAAGTCTTTGGAAGGATTACGTATTGAGGACTTAGATTGTAACAAATTGTCAGGAAAGAGTCCTTGTAATAATGAATCACTAAATGAACTAAATAGAATGAAAATAAAATAATTAAAAAAAAATTTAAGTTAAACGGTTTTATTGAAAACAATACTTACATGAAATAATAATAATACTAAAAGCTAGAAAATAATTAGGTAGGTCCTAGGTACTAGTCATCACACTCCTCACCAATCTAGGGCGTTGATCAGACAATTAAAATAAAAGCGTTGGACGCGTCAAATTTCTATTGATAGTCATATATAAGACCAACTGAACCCTAATCAGGTTATGCTACGCCGCGCAATGGGGCCAAATTTCTTTTTAATTTTTCTGTTGCATAGACAGCTGCTTCGGCCGTTTTTTGGTAATGAAACAAAAATTTATTGTTTTTTCATACCTACGCGTTTCGACGCAACAGCGTCATCCTCGTGGTATTCTGTTTTTATCTATATATATAAAAATCAAATTCTGTGTGTGTATTACCTATGGAAACGTATTTCCCCACACTTCAATCATCACCAAATTTTGGCTATAGGTTCCTTCGATCAACGGGAAGGTTTTAGGCTAAAATAATTTGGATATATAAAAAGGGCGTGGCACCTCCCATACAAATGAAATCTTTGGTACTGCATAACTCTGAAGGTATAAATCCCAGAACATTGAAATTCAGTAAGCAATTATAAGAGGTCAATCCCTAACACCGCCAAGAAAATGTGGAATTGGGAAAAAGGGGGCGTGGCAACTCCCATACAAATCTATATATATATAAATCAAATCTGTGTGTGTTACCTATGGAAACGTATTTCGCACACTTCAATCAGCACCAAATTTTGGCTATAGGTTCCTTCGATCCACATGAAGGTTTTAAGCGAAAAATAATTTCGATATATTAAAGGGACGTGGCACCTCCCATACAAATGGAATCGTTGGTACTGCATAAATCTGAGGGTATACAGCCAGAATATTGAAATTCAGTAAGGAGTTATATGAGGTCAATCCCTAACACCATCAATAAAATGTGGAATTGGGAAAAAGGAGGCGTGGCACCTCCATACAAATGGAATATATCATACTGCATATCTCTGGATGTAGTAATAGTAGGATAATGAAAATTGGTAAGGAGCTATATGACGTTAAGTCCTAACACCTCCAGTAAAATGTGGAATTGGGAAAAAAGGGGCGTGGCATCTTTCCTACAAATGGGATTTTTCAGTACTATGGCTGCCGTACAAACTTAGTTATTTTAACACCTAAAGTTTGACTGCATTGTTGAGTTTGACTGTTATTCCTTTTGGACGTTTAGTAATCTGCCGCCGTTAAAAAAATTGTATAGCTTCATTCTATCTACATCTTCTATAAAATCAAATTCTGTGTGTGTGTCCCTATGGAAACGTATTTCTCACACTTCAATCATCACCAAATTTCGGCTATAGGTTCCTTCGATCAAGACGAAGTTTTTTTATATTTCAGAATAAAGAATTTGCTCCGCCTATCACACGTATGCCCTGGGTTCACTCC
>JARSSU010005421.1:0-42872 GCA_029619165.1 Eurosta solidaginis | reverse complement strand
TGTACCAAAAGAATAGGAGCTTCTTCTAAACTTCATATGATAATAGTTAATTATCCTCAAGAAGTCAGTACTAGTGATACAAATTGCTGATTCGGAACTAGACTAGAGTGCCAAATAAGTACTAGATACACTAGTTCGTAACTATCCAAAAGTGCCAATAAAGAACTAGTTCTAAATGGATATTTGTATATAGTAGGAACTAGTGAAAGCTAATGCAGCGAGGACTGTTTCCATCCCTAGGACATCGCAATGTTTATCGCCAGTTGAAAGCATGTAAAAATGTCTGGGAACATCGTAGTTCAGAATGCAGTAAAAAGTGCACTAGTTTGAACTACAGATCTCTTAGGGTTACACAGCCCCTTAAACCGAAAAATTGCACAGCTGAGAAATCGGCCAGCTGGTGTTAAAATTGCAACCGATAATCGGCCGGCAGCTTTTTTCTTACATTTTTACTTTTTCGCAAAAATACTCTTGCGTTTATGCTTTATGTCTTATCCCATAAAGGGGCCAATTTTGCACACAATTAATCAATTTTTCAGTCCATCGCACAAATAATTTTTTCACAGTAAATGCACGCTATTTATCGGCACGATAAAATTGAACACGCGCGAATTTATCGGCATTGGAAAACGTGCAACGGCCGACAACAACTCGGTGATCGGTTGAAATGTACACACGCTCATCTAAATACATTGTCGGACGATTACGACCGCATCGGGAAAATCAAAACGGTGCTGTGTAGCGTACTCTTACGTGTAGTTTCTGTGATTTTGTATTTATTTCGGTATATTATTTTTCGTGGTTATGAGACATTTTTACTGAATGAAACCATAAGCTCAACCCTGCCTATCATTTACTTGTTAACTCTTTATCTCTCTGCTAATAATGGTGGCGAATATTAGTGACACTAAGTGATACTCCCATCACTAATCTGATACTAAGTAAATAAAGCTACAACAACAATGAAGCAAGCTGCTACACTTGCATGTACGTAAACGAATAAATCATTATGTCTACACATATGTACGTACACGCAGCAGAGAAGAGATGCACAAACACATGCAGATATCTTATCTGAGATGCTCCCAAAAGTATGCAATTGTAATTGGGGAAGTGTCGCTCACAAATACACACATATGAGAAGCTATATACGTGCATCTGTAGTTATAATTATATGGCGGTAACTAAGTAAATTCTGGAAGCGCCTAGAAGATGCCACGAGGAAATCACAGAGTATAAAAGCACCAGCGGTAGAGGCGCTAGAAGCAGTTTTCAGTTAAGCACGCTATCTGTCGGGCAATAGTCAGTTTCATTTGAGCTATCAATCAGTATGGTTATTAAGCAAGCTATTCGTTGCAAAGTATAAGTGTTATTGTGAAGTACTTTAATAAAGGCCATTTTTCCATTATTCAATATTGGAGTTATTTATTCAACAGTTTAGCGATACGAACGTTGGCAGAAGATTGCAAATAAGGGGAATTGCAGTAAAATTTGTTACAATATGTAAATTTTAACACAAATTTAAAACAAACAGCGCGGAGCCCTCTAATTGAGCATTTCGAAAGTTATCAAACTCAATTTCTAATGCAATATCCGCGGAAATCTCCACATTCAATTTTAGTATGATTATTGAAAACCAAATTCCGACGATATATATAGAATATGTTACTACAAAAACTGAGGCTATATGTTAATGTCATTTTTCGCAACTTTCAGTATTAAATTTATTGGCTCTTGAATGTTGACGATATAACTATTTAGGTAATATTCTAAGCAAACATGTTGTAACTTGAAACCAAATCTTCAACTTTTTCGACCTCAAACAATTGAAATTCAATAAATACAAAAATTTTTCAGTGCACATACAATTTTGTACATGTATTGTGATTTGCACTAGAGGTTTACGCCGATCACTTTATCGGCGGCGGCGGCGTAGGCTCAATTTTATACCGGCGGGGGCGGCGTGGGCGGCGCGCCGGCGTACGCCGGTATTCTTACTTTAAAAATCTTGACTTTTCTATTTAAAAAAAATAATATTTAGGAAAGGTTTTGTTTGTATGTATATAAGGACATCAACGTGTTGGCCATTTCGGAAAGATCCGGGGTTTTGCCTCAAGATCTTGCAGACCTTTAAAAAATGTTCAGGAATAGATCCTTGCGGAGGGATTGTCCCTAGTTCACTTACTCCAAGAGGCTTCGAACCTAATCCCGGTCTTTGGAATTGTACTGCTGCGTCTGCTGAAAGAAATAGAGATACATAACTAATCACACTTGTGTCTGTATATCACGTGCAAAGCGTAGTTTAACCTAGGGTTAACTCCTAATTATCGTCGCGAACACAATTTCTTTAAATCATTTAGTGACTTATTATACCATGGACGCTTTCCTGACAATTTGTTACAATCTAGTCCTCAATACATAATCCTTCTAAAGACTTTACTCGATTCTGCGCCAGGTATGCTTGTCCCTCCTCGAACTCCAAAATATTTTAATGTCACTTCTACCGGACTATATTGTGACGAATATTAGCAACACTAAGGGATACTATCATCTCTAAGCCGATGCCAAGCAGTGACTTGTATGCACATCAATATATCAAGCATTATGTCTATACATATGTACGTACACGCTGCGGGAAGAGACGCACAAGCACATGTAGATATCTTATCTGGGATGCTCCCAAAAGTATGCAATTATAATTGTGGAAGTGTCGCTCACAAATACACGCGCATATGAGAAGCTATACACGTGCATCTGTAGTTATAATTTTATAGCTGATAACCAACTAGTAATTTCTAGAAATAGAAGCGCCTAGAAGATGCGAACGAGAAATCACAGAGTATAAAATGCAGCAACAGTAGAGACGCGATAATCAGTTTAAAGTAAGACGCTATCTGGCGAGCAACAGTAGTGTTATTTTGAAAGTAGTCTAATAAAGGCCATTTTGCATTATTGAATAGTGGAGTTATTTATTGAACAGTTTAGTGATCGAACGTTAGTAGAAGATTGCAAAAAGAGGAATTCCAGCGAAATCCGTTACAATATGTAATATTTGTTCCAAATATGAGCCAAATCGGACATCATAGGTCGCTTTCTATTCATGTATGTATTATGTGTTCCAAATATGGACCAAATCGGCCCACAAATACGATTTTTTGAAATATTTCGATCCATGCGCCACCTATCGGAGTTTTTTTCTTATTATTGCATTGTCATCGGGTTCTGAACTATATTCCAAGTTTCAAGCTTGTAGCTTATCGGAAAGTTACTTAAATTTCAATTACAAAATTCGTGCCAGCCAGCGTATCAAGTCAAGCTAAATAAAACCGTTTAAAAACAACTTAGGTTTTCGCAAATCTTTTTTAGTTTCTTCTAAAATACCACAAGTAAGCATATTTCCCTCTAAAAATTCGTAGAGATACGAGGTAGTAAAGCTCTAAACTTCTTAAGTGCTAACTAAAATGTAAATGCTTCAATAAAAATACTCCCCACCATTTAGTTGTGTCCCACAAGAGGGCAGAAATAAGCTGTCATTTTTAAATTGAAATTTATGACTTTATGTCCATACTAATGTGTGCCTATACTTTGTATAGCACCTGTATATTATTTATTAATTTTACTTGTTTAACGTGGATTTTGAAGGCATGAATGAGTCTATGTAGATAGCTACTTTGATGATAGGGCTGAAAAATGGCATTGGCAAGGCAATGTGTGTCCGTTTGTCCACCTCTAACATAAGCAATTTTGAGATGGCGGACTAAACTTGTCCGGGTGGGTTCCAAGTAAGCGAAATCGGATAAAAACCACACTCACTTTTTTATAAGAAGAGTTTCATATCAAAATCCAATAATTGTGCATAATAGTGTTTTCCCTTCACATCGTCCTTGATTACATTTGCTCGAAACCGTTCGATTGCAAGTATTTTGTTTTGATACGAAGCTCCTCATGTCGAATATTTTGGAATCATATGAAAAATCGTGTTTTTAGTAATAATTTCAAATTTCAGTAAATTACGACCTCTAAATTAGAACAACGTCAAAAATAAACGATACATTCGATCTCTGAAATTTGTGTGTGCATGCGTATATGTATATTTAACAAATTCGTATCAATATATCAGCGCTTTTGATTATTTACTGAATTAGAAATTGGGCTTACAGTTTATTATTTTCAATAGCTCATGCATACTGACGCACGTGGGCGTTGATTTGGGTGATAATGTACTCGAGTACATTGTGTTTTTTTAATTATTAACGTTATCACACAGCCTTTTGTAAGCAACAAGTACTGATATTTACTAAAAAAAAAGAATTTTATTTAGACAACAGATGCACAGGACGTGCATACCCACCAGCTGACCAAATAATTTCAACCCACTTTGGGCGTATGACGAAAACATGTACGGAGAAAAAAGCTGGCATCGCCTTTCACTTCATAGCTACAATTTATATTATACATAAACAGCACAAAATATTATCATATCAACAATTTTTTATAAAACAAGAACACTGTTACTATGCTGAGTAGTTACTACAATTTACAACACGTTTATTAAGAGAAAAATCATAAACAGTGATACTGTTTTCACACAGACGGCTTATTGAATAATAAATGCAGTTTTCCTACATTAAGACGCTTATTGAGCTCAATCTCCTACAAAATTCGAATCATAATTATTTCATTAGTAGCTAATCGAATGCCTAATGAGTCAAAAGCACAGTGCAACTCTGTTGGGAGCGTTCAATTCTCTAGTTTTTGGTGTGGTTCAGTGCTTAAAAATGTCATTTGTCAAAGTAAATGTCATTGTCTGCATGGCGGAACGATACAAGGTGGCCGCATCGAACAGCTGATTATAACCTTTTTTATTTGATTTGATACATCAACTTCCGGCGCAGTACGATTTTGACATTTGTCCATCGAATTTACAAAAACAAAGTACATGGAATTCTTATTTTATGTATGTAGGTATGTCACCATGCTGCCACCTTGTATCGTTCCGCATGCATGTCTGTCATATAGCATTGCCATTTTATTCGCTTGACATTTCATCCTTCATACTAATCGAGCAGTTACTTCTGTGTGAAAGCAAAAAATTTACGATTCATTAGAAGGTGAAATGAGATCATTAAGTTTCTGTGTGAAAACAGTATAAGGAAAATATCAATAAACAACTAGCCGATTGGAACTAGAACAATAAAGAATGGCTGTTGATAGTTGCGTGTTTATTTTCGTATAATAGACAAACAAGCGTTAACTCCGTGCATATGTATACACATGTGTATTTCTACTACTCAGTCGCAAACTTATAAACACTTAACATATCAGCTTAGCTAACACGTTTGGAACTATAAAACACGATTAAGTGAGGAAATGTTAAAAAAAATGTAGGCGCCATCGAAAAAATTTCCTTAGCTTTATTGTCTATACTTGTTTAAAATTGTTTATTTACAGTCCTGCAATTGAACCTTTCTTAGCTTCTCAACTAGTCTAAAATATTATAAAAAGAACAACACCATCTTTGTAGTTAGTTCCAGAAGAATTTAGTTCAAAAAACTAAGGCCCGTAATGTGTTATATGGGCATATCCCAAAAGCTTTACTTTAAGGCCAGACAAAAGTACAAGGACATTAAGTATGACTTTTGACTATCCGGTCTGATGATTTAGAAATCAGGAAAGTTGATAGTAAGTTTTTGCAGAACTTCGAAACGTAAAAAACGTCGATTTTACACGTTTTCAAGCGATACCCTTGATTGAATTTTCGATAAAATTGTGAGGCATCGCTGGAAGCTATGGAATTTAACTGAATGTGTTTTAAAACGGAGATTCTAAAAGTATGTAGCAAAATTATGTGCCACTCCAATACTCAAAACTATCATCATCAAAGTAGCGGATCACTTTGTTTTTGTCATTTCAATATTGACAGTTTGCTTATAGCTTTTTTGTGGCACTGGGTATGGAAATTTGGATTGTGCACGCTAATAGCTATCAGGACTAAAATACGCTGGGGCTTCATTCGATGTGCCCCTTCAGTTTTGAAGTAGAGGCAGAAAAGTGGAAGCACTTGGTTGCGTAATTTTTTTAGGAGCATGTTTTGTGGGCACAGCTATAATTTTACTTTTATCACTTCATACCCGTTTGTTAATTTTTCTCTATATCACCACAGTGTGTATCAAGCCACGTGAGATTTTGTACACAAATAAGAAATGACAAATTGGCAATATGTCTACCTCGATGCCACAATTTGCGTGTAAATACGTTCAATGCGAAAATTCGATAGCAATTAATGTTATACTCACTGTGGTGTAGAGAAAAAATTAACAAACGGGTATGAAATATTTGACGGTTACCCGGTTTCATATTTTTGCCGATATCTCTAAAACCCGGGTTTCGGGTATCAACAAAATTTACCTAAATATACCTCACATAGATATGTACATCCTGATAAAATTTCAACACAATCGGTTAAGAAGTGTTTAAATAAGTAAAAAATTTAAGGTTTTCCGGGTTTATATATTTTTACCGATATCTACAAAACCGGGTCTCTGTGTATCAAAAAAATTTTACATAGCTAACAGCTGCATATATTTCCATATTTTTTTTAAATTTCGATATAATCGGTACAGAAGTGTTGAAATAAATGTATATTTAACATTGCGACCTCAATTTATATATATTTTGCTCGATCTTTTGACTATCATCTTTTTGAGGCATTATGTAAGATGAGTAACGGCGATGCACTATAGTTCCAATTTACCCCTCAATGTTCCTGTTGCAAAAAAAAATTTTTTCTCCAAAAAAACCAAAGTTTGGCGGATTTCCACATATATGCGTGGTCCAAATAAAATTTTAAATCGCAGTAGCTTCGGATTAAAGAAATGTGGCAGCTACGAGTACTCTTAATCCATAATTTATTTTTATTTTTACGAATACTTTGATAGTTTCACATCTATCCTTTGAGTGAAATTGTCTTTCCGTATGTGATTTTATAACAGGACACATGCTTAAGTATTTTCTCATTTAAAAGTTAAAAGAAGATACACGCACAAGAAAGTTGTTTTATGATAGGAGACAATTTTGGCCAAATGCTGCACCATAGCGATAGCTATCGATTTCATTATTGGGCCGGTTTGACATAAATTCAAAACATATAAAAAAATTAATATCTATACTATGTATTTAATATTTTCAATTTTTCCTTCTTTAACGAGAGCATAAGTTATGCAAAAAATTCGATATACAAATTACTACATCAAAGATAGAAAATTGTTGCCTGTTTTTATTTAAATATTTTGTTTAAGCTTTCGATCTAGTGGTATTTGCTTTGTTAGCGTTAAAGCTTCTAAGTGTTTGCACATTTTTATATATGTATAATAGATAATAAATAAAATTTTTCTTTACAATAATATCTACTTCTTCTTAGTTATCTCGTATGCCTTACATTCCCTATTCCATTAAAGTAGTAAATATCATAAATTCACTCATACGACATGCTGCTCAACAATGATTTTTATTTACACCTCCGTGTAATAAAATTTCAAAGAAAATTCAATAAATGCTATATATTTATAGTAGCAACAACAATATAGCGCTGTACATACTTAGTATGGAAACAAAATATGTACAAGCTATTAAATGAAGCAAAACAAATAGAATACAACAACGGCAATTTAAGGTAGTCATTAATTAGCAGCATTCGCGTTAGAGCTAATTATTGATATATGAGTGTTTGTTTATTAATAAGTGAACGTGTGTTTGTTAACATTAGAGTGTCTCACACTCATTTTTTATGTCGTCGGAGTTATAAAGTTAATATAACATTGAAAGTTTTTTTATCAATTCCAAAAATTAATATGGATTACAGTTACGCCTCTCTAAATGCTGCATTACTCATCTTGCGAAGAATAGTCGAGGTATTGGCGGCTGTCTACAACTATAATACTATTTGTAGCTTTTTTTCTGCAAGAAATTCTGGACAAATATTGAGTCCCACCAAGCAATTTTTAATATTATTAGTGTTGATATATGTACTAATAAAAATCTTGAACTAAAGCGGGTGTGAGGAAAAACGTTTATATCTTGCATGGCCACTTAATTCCTCTTCTGGAAAGTATAAATTTTCTGGAACCGGTCACTTTTTTTATAGAGTCGGTTACTGTTATAGAACCAGTTACTTTTACAGTAACAGATACTTTTATAGAACCAGTTACTTTTACAGTAACAGATACTTTTTATACAACCAGTTACTTTTATTGAACCGGTTAATTTTATATAACAGGTTACTTTTACAGGACCAGTACTTGCATAGAACCATTTAGTTTTATAGATCTGGTTACTTTATAGAACAGGATATTTTTATAGAACTAGTTATTTATATAGATGCGAGGAGTACGACGCAAACTGGAAGAGAGCGATTATTTTTAAAGAACTGGTTACTTTAATTGAACCGGTTATTTTTATATAAACTGTTACGTTTATAGAACCGGTCATTATTAAAGCACCGGCTATTTTTATAGAACCTGATATTTTTATGTAACCAGGTATTTTTATAGAAGCGGTCAATTTCATGGAACCCGGCTAGTTTTATAGAGCCTTTCAATTTCATGGAACCTGTTATTTTTAAGACCAGGTTATAGAACCGGTTAGTATTTAAAGACGTTTACTATTTTATATACGGTTGTTTTTTTAAGCCCAGTTTATTTTTAAAACCGGTCAATCCCTTAATCCCTTTACTTTTTTGGAACCGGTCACTTTTTAAACCGCGTTTATAATTTGGATCCGTTTATTAAATTCAAACTGGTTAATAATTTGGTAACGTTTTCTAACATTGAACCGGTTTCTAATTATGAATGATTTCTTACAAACTTTTCGGGGACACAAAATTGTATGTAATGTATGCGCATATGTTCCTGTTAAGTGAGTTTAAAATTATTATTATTTTTGATATTTAAGAAAACTATCGGCTTTACTATTGATAGTAGTTTCGAATTCTAAGAATAATCGGGCACAGCTATTGTTTTGTTTTGCAAGAATTTCAGTGGCAAAATGCCAAGTTATCTAAGGCATATTATTATTGGGGGGACTCATGAAAGCATATAAATTCATAAGGTGTAAAATTATATCCATTTACGCACGCTGTTATATGAACGCACCTAGTAATATTCTTGATAAACTTAACAGTCGTCAGCTGTATTATTGCCAAAAAAGAAATTGTGAATATTATACAAATTAAAAATGCCAAGATTAAGTGAAAAATCAAAACTGAAACGTCTTTACTAAGATATTCTTGTAAATGGCTTACTGATGTTGGAGATTTCTTATGAAAATTACGGCTCTTATGTTTGCAAGGTTGCATTCCTTTGAGTTTACCGCGTTTATACGATGAAATGTGCGCGTAAATTTATATAAATTCTGTAAATGATTTTTTATACACAATTTGACAATTCGTTTACGCACTAGATAAATTTATACGTTTACACATTTAATAAGGCATTTATAAGGTTAATTGAGTCCCCCTATTATTATATATATATATTGACAAAAAACTTAATATACTTCTTGAAAAGCACAAATATGCTACAGATTTTGTCAAGAAGAACGTCTGCTTACTCATAAACTTTGTAAACTGCCAATAATGATTCAAACTATCGAGAGTGTTTTGAGGCTATCGATATTCAATTGATATTTTTCACAGCTCTCAAAGACCTTAAATAAGTGGTAAGTATTCTAGAACAAAAAACTGTCCTAACAAGGAAATAAACAGTTTTAGAATTTTGGAAATAAAGTAAAAATTTCAGCTTAATTAATTAGCAGCATTGAATTTTTTCTTTGGTTTTCGTATACGCAATCAACTTGCGGAAATCAAAACAAACAAAAAATAAATATTTGTAGAAGGATAAAGAAAGAAAGAAATAAAAAATTCAAACTAAAACAAATTGGTTAGACAGCTATATAGATATGTGTTGACATCTGGTTTTAATCAAAACAGTAAAAGCATGAACATAATACAAATTTGAATGTAAAAACTTCTTAATAAGCGGCTTGCTCTGTGTTTTAGACGATTTTTGTAAAAATTTTAGATTTATGAATGGAGAGAATTGTGAGAAAAATTGTGAGTATTAACAACTACGGCTTCAAACTGAAAGTGGTTTGTTTTAATTTCAGCAAAATGCAATCTACGATCCTTAAATTGGACAATAACAGAACTGCCCGACAACAAAAACTAAATATATACAAATGACATTTTTCATTAATGAAATCAATTCTCCCTGACTTCAAAATGGCGAACTATAACTACATTCCTAGTAAAAAGGTGAGCGATTACAAAAATTTCGATTTTTTAGTGCTTCTTACTTATGGCTGAACACACATAAAAAAATGTTGGTGCCAAAACCATAGTTTTTGGTGTTGTTCTATATAAAAACTAAAATAGTGTGAATTTCATCCCCAAGAATTGTTGAGAAAGAGCTATTCTTAAAATAGAATTTAAATAATAATACAGAAAAAAAAAGATCATTTGTAATTGCTTCGGCGGAATTTGTACCCAGGACGTTCGGTTTGAAAAGCGAATCACGCTTCCACTACACCACTGCGGCTTGCTCTTTACATGTGGGAGTTGAACCCAAGATTCTCGACGTGGCAGGCTAAGCACGCTACCACCACACCACGGCGACCACCATACGACACACAAATTCCTAGGCGATTTCATGAAATTGCTCAAACCGATACCATAAGAACATCTCAATAGATTATGCCGAATGCAGAAAAAATTAATCAGGTCATATACGTAAGAGCTGTGAATCTACGTAAACAGGACATAGCATCACAAAATCCAATACGTGACCAAGTATTTATGGATTAAAAAATATTGAAGATATTTTATAAGATAATACTCGTCCAAAAAAATGTGGATTATCAGGTGGTAATTGTTTGAAAACAGTATTAGAAACAAAAATTAATTACTCACCTTACCTGAATATAAATTAACCCTCTCTTCTTAATTGTATGATGTCCACTTCTTTTTTTTTCCTACATTTCTATTGATTTTTTCTAAAAATTACGATTCATGTTTCAGAGCACTTTTACATATTTAGCAACTTTCACTTCACTTACATACATTTTTCATTTTTATATAATAACAAATTTACAGCAATATTGCTTAATATTTTATTACAAAAAAAAACACCTTTAACCACTTTTTTTCTGTTTTGCGCTATAACGATTTTTTAAAACAACACTTTTATATACATATACACAAGTATGTATGTATGTAGGTATGCGCATTGAATCGGGAGATAAAACTAATTTCAACATGCAATATTACTACCAAAGAGCACAAACAGAAAATTTAACATTATCTATGAAACGGGCTAATGTACATATTTACCTAATTACACAAACGCGCATATATAACTACATACATACATATGTATAGACTTTTTCTGCACTTCTGGAACATTCGTGCTTCCGCAGCCACTTGTTGTATTATCGCGGCTTGTGAACTTAAAATTTTCTTATATAAATGCAATACACTGAACTTTTTACATTTTCATATAAATAAATTGATCTTAGCTTACTTTTAATTACAACTATTTTTTAATAGTAATTATTCTTTCATAATATTTCACACACTTTTCACTCGCGATTCAACATACGTGTTTAAAGTTTCGCGACGGAACTGGAACTAGCAAAATTAAATTTTCGAACATTATTTCCATGTTGCCGTCTTCCTCTCGGTTAAAAAAATATATATCTTGCATACACATGTCTTCAATATATGTACATATATTTCAAAGTAAATCACTACACAAACACATCAGTATACTTCGAAGCCAAAAACTACCGTTAGTTATATGCTCACGCTTGCATCTCGCTACTCAATCGCTCGACTGAGATTCCTGAATTGAACTGCGCTGCAGCCAAAGGTGCATTAGTAAATAACTTGGTGCAGTTGTATAGATTAAGGCGTTCTGTGAATTCTTTCTGGGTTCAAATTCCGTTCAGTTTAGTAAATAACTGAAATAAGAAAAAGTAGATAATGCACCAAATTAAAAGATTTTGCCGATAAAGCGCGTTTTCTTACAAAACAAAAGCTCTTACACGTAGTATACCATAATTTTGCTAAAACCTACACTTACTTAAAACTTATCTAAAATGTGGAAAACATTTTCTTTAAATAATTTCAATATAATGCGGAAGAATTTCTTCTTTTTGTTTAAAACTTTTCTTTAATTTGAGGAAAATTTTTTTTAATTTTTTTCAGTCATGAATTTTTGATTGAACATTTTTCTCACAATAGTTACATGTACGGGTTATCTCAGTGAATAAGGCCCACTTGCCTAATCGCAAGTGAAAATTTTAACTTAGAGTCAACCAGGCATGAGGGGCTAAGCTCATACATTTTTTCAAACTTTTAAACAAACCCTGAGCTTCAAAAATAACATGCCGCTCTGCAAGTGGGCCTAAGAAATAGTACTCGACTGTAAAGTTGTGGAGCTCGTCTACAAATCCGTGACAGATATACAATTAAATTTTTCAGATTTTTTTAATATAATTGTCTCTTTTTTTAAGAAAATTGTTCCCAGCTGTTGAGACAATTACTTGCATAAATTAAGGAATGGTTTCTATGGCGCAAAATCAAAATCTTTTCTTTGTTTTCAAGAATTTTTTACGAACTATTTTTTTACGAGTTTCAGAAAAAATCGTTTGGATTTCAGAAAATGTTAATTTCGTTGCAGAAATGGTTAATTTTATTTCAGAAAACTCCATTCGATTTTCAGAATCGGTAACCAAATTTCAGAATGTGAACATTGGATTTCACAATAAAAAAATGAATTTCGTTATTTTTAAAGAATTCCATGAAAACTGCAACTATTTTATACAATATCGTCCTAAAAGCCAATTTAGTTTTCGCGAAAGTGTAAGGTCTCAATATTTCAATATGCAATGGCTCCATACCTGGCGAGAAGAATGGAAGAAGTACCAGGCATTGGTTGCACTCGAGCAGGACAAACACGCTACAACCTTCTATGCATACGCAACTGCGATGCGAGGTATGACTGTTGGAGAATTATTGTTTCAAAATTTTCTAAATATACATACCTATGTGTGTATATGCAATCCTATATACTATGTATATGTACATATGTATATCCTATTTTAACTTATATCCACAGAATGGATAATTGATGTAAATTGGAACGATTTTCCGTCATCGGCGTTGTGCCCGTTTGTCTCGATACCAAATTTGACAAGGGATTACGGAAAATCGTTCCAATATTCATGTTATATGTTAAATACATTTTGATATGTAATTGTCCATTTCTGATATTTCTGAAATCCAATTTGCACATTTTGGAATTTAATAAAAATTCTTAAATCCATTTTCAATTTTCTGAAATCAAATTGCCTTTTCTGAATTTCTATTCGCACATTCTGAAATCCAATTATCTATTTTTAAATCTAAATGAAACATTTTAAAATCCAGCTACCTATTCTGAAATACAACTACCTTCAATCTGGAATAAGTGTAGTAAGGATTTGACGTTAGCGTAGGGTTAGAGTAGGGTAGGACGAATTAAAAAAATGTCATATATTTTATAGAGATATAAATATATATTTTGGCGCACTTCAAATTTTTCTGATTTCATTAAAAAAAGAAAACTTTAATAGAAAACTGAAGGGGAGGATTCGAACCCAGAACAAATCAAAACAGTGCTGCAGTAGTCTATACGACCTGCGCCAAAATTTCCCATCAAATTTCTATGCCTACCAGCGCACTTCAGAGTATGAATATCAGTCAAGTGAGTGGTGAGATGCATACTTACTTAATTGGCGCCTAACCGTCCAAACGGTCATGGCCGTCCAACAAGACGCGCCAGTCGCTCCTTCGCTCCGCCAACCGGCGGCAACTGGTGACACCAAGGAAGTTTAAATCGTTTTCCACCTGGTCCTTCCAACGGAGTGGGGGCCGCCCTCTACTTCTGCTTCCATAGGCGGGTTCCGATAGAAACACTTTCTTGGCCGGAGCATCATTTTTCATTCACATAACATGGCCTAGCCAGCGCAGCCGCTGCGTTTTAATTCGCTGGACTATGTTGATGTCTGCGTATAGCTCGTACTGCTCATCATTAAATCTTCTTCGGTACTCGCCATCGCCAACGCTGAGAGGTCCATAAATCTTTCGAAGAACTTTTCTCTCGAACACTCCCAAAGCCGCTTCATCTGCTGATGTCATGGTCCATGCTTCTGCCCCATATAGCAGGACGGGTACGATAAGTGACTTGTAGAGTATGATTTTCGTTCGCCAAGAGAGGACTATTTCGAAATTATGGCTGCCAACAGTAGCGTGGTTGCCAAGGCGCGTATGCGCTGACTCTTTGCTCGATGACAGCAGGTACTTCTTTTTGTCCTCATTCACCATCAAACCCATTTTTACCGCTTCTTTTTCCAGTTTGGAGTAAGCAGGACTAACAGCGCGGGTGTTTAGGCAGATGATATCAATGTCATCAGCATATGCCAGTATTTGTACGCTTTTATAGTATATTGTTCCAGTACGGTTGAGTTCTGCAGCTAGTATAATTTTCTCCAGCATCAAATTAAATAAATCGCACGATAGGGGGTCACCCTGTCTGAAACCTCGTTTAGTTTCGAACGGCTCCGAGAGGTCCTTCCCAATTCTGACTGAGCTGATGGTGTTGCTCAACGTCATTTTGCACAGCCGTATAAGTTTTGCGTGGAAACCAAATTCAGACATAGCGGCATATAGGCAGCTCCTTTTCGCGCTATCGAAGGCGGCTTTAAAGTCGACGAAAAGGTGATGTATGTCGATTCTCTTTTCACGGGTTTTTTCCAAAATTGGCGCATTGTGAAAATCTGGTTGATGGTAGATTTACCAGGTCTGATGCCGCACTAATAAGGTCCAATCACTTGAAAGGACCTTATATGTGATATTAAGAAGGCTGATTCCACGATAGTTGGTGCATTTTGCAGTATCCCCCTTCTTGTGGACTGGGCAAAGAAAACTTAGATTCCGTCGGGCATGTACTCGTCCGCACATGTTTTGCTAAGAAGCTGCTGGATGCGCCTTAACAACTCCTCGCCGCCGTACTTGAATAGCTCCGCAGGCAATCCATCAGCGCCCACGGCCTTCTTGTTTTTCAATCTGGTTATTGCTATTCTAACTTCGTCATAATCGTGCGGGGGTATATATATAACATTATCATCGATTGCGGGATCGGGTTCTTCATCTCGGCGCAGTGAATTGCTGCCTCCATTTAGGAGAGCAGAGAAGTGTTCTCTCCATAATCTAAGCACTCTCTGGACATCGGTTACAAGGTCGCCGTTTTCGTTCCTACAGGAGCTTGACCCGGTCTTAAAACCTTCCATCTGTCGCCGTATTTTTTGGTAAAATTTTCGGGCGTTGTTCCTGGTGGCTAGCAGCTCAAACTCCTCGCACTCACGCATTTCTGCTTCTGCTTTTTTCTTCCTGAAAAGGCGTCTAGCTTCCCTTTTCAACTCACGATAACGTTCACACACTCCTCTTGTCGCGTTCGCTTTTAACGTAGCCCTGTAGGCAGCGTCTTTTCTTTTGATTGCAACGCGGCATTCTTCATCGTACCAGTTGTTTTTTCGTGACCGCCGGTAACCAACTTTTTCCTCGCCGGCAGTACGAAGTGCTTTGGAGATATGCTCCCACTGCTCCTGTATTCCTTCAGGATGAGTTGTGCTCTCAGAGAGCAGGTGTGAGAGTCGAGTTGCGAAATCATTGGCAGTCTGTTGTGATTGAAGCTTTTCGACGTCTAGCCTTCCTTGTGTTTTTTGTTCCTTGGTTTTAGCAGCGCTGAGGCGGGTGCGTATTTTGGCTGCAACGAGATAATGGTCCGAGTCGATGTTAGGTCCTCGGATCGTGCGCATATCTAAAACACTGGAGGCATGCTGTCCGTCTATCACAACGTGATCGATCTGATTGCGAGTATTTCGATCAGGAGACAGCTATGTAGCTTTATGTATCTTTTTATGCATGAACCTCGTGCTGGATATGACCATGTTTCGAGCACCGGCAAAGCCAATCAGCCTCAGTCCGTTAGGAGAAGTTTCATTGTGTAGGCTGAACTTTCCGACTGTAGGGCCAAAAACATCTTCTTTGCCCACCCTGGCGTTAAAGTCGCCAAGCACGACTTTTATATCGTGACGGGGGCAGCGCTCGTATGTGCGTTCTAATTGTTCATAAAAAGTGTCTTTCACCTCATCGTCTTTCTCCTCTGTCGCCGCATGGGCGCAGATGAATGATATATTAAAAAATGTTGCTTTTATTCGGATAGCGGCGGGACGCTCGTCCACAGGGGTGAACGCCAGAACTTGGCGACAAAGTCTCTCTCCCACCACGAATCCGACGCCGAAACCGCGCTTATTCGTATGGCCACTCCAACAGATATCATAATTTTTGATCTTGATTGATTGATTTGAGATGAATGTGTCATACATATTGTTACGAATATTAGCAAAATTAAGTAGTGCTGCCAGCTCTAAGCCGATGCTAAGCAGTGACGTGAATGCACATCAATAATTCAATCATCATGTATCTACATAAACGAAACAATAACTGCGTCTACATATATGTACCATGTACGTATACGAGCAGCGGAGAGTCAATGCACAAATACATGCATATATCTGAGATACTCCTATAAGTATGCAATGAGAAAAACTATAAAATTGTGCAATTGTAGTTACAGCTGAGAAGTTTGAGAGCTACTGGACTAGTAGATTCTGAAGAGTATAAAAGGCGACAATTGTAGAGGCGCTGGAATTCAGTTTGATTTGAGCTATCAATCAGTTTGGTTATTAAGCAAGCTATTCGTTGCACAGTTTGAGTGTTATTGTGAAGTACTTTAATAAAGGCCATTTTGCATTATTACAAATTGGAGTTATTTATTCAACAGTTTAGTGATTCGAACTTAGCAGAGGATTGCAAATAAGAGGATTTGCAAGTAAATTCGTTACAATTGGTGTCAGAAGAGGAATTGTTGAATAAATTCCGAAGATTGGGAATACAACTTGGACATGGCAAAGTTCAGTGAATTGAAGATCCAGCAACTGAAAAAGGAGTTGGAGAACCGTGGATTAAATACAACCGGCAATAAGATCGAACTTCAAGCACGGCTACGAGAGGTAATGGAGTCGCAAGGAATTGATGTGGACGAGTTTGTCTTTTATCCTGATGGGGACTAAACAACAATAAAAATTGAAGAGAAAAACGAAACATTGCAGACAGTTACGAGCACAGACTTAAACATAATATGGGCTGCAATAACTGCTCAAACATCGACAGTGGCATCTCAGCTGGAATCGCAGGAGACACGTTTAACATCCAAGATGGAAGAACAGAAAACGTATATGTCATCACAATTGGAATCGCAGGAGACACGCATAACATCGAAGATTGAAGCACAGGAAACACAAATTTCTACACAGCTCGAAGAACAGAAGATATATATGGCATCCAGGATGGAATCACAGGAGACACGTATTGCAGAAATATCATCTGAAATAACAGCGAAGATTGAAGCACAAGAGGCACGAATATCCGAAATGTCGGCGCAAATTTCAGCACAGATATCATCGCAGATCTCTGCTCAACTGGAAGAGCAAGAAAGACGTATTTCCTCGAAGTTGGAGGCGCAAGATACACAAATTTTACAGCTTGAAGAAAAAATCGAGGCCGAGGTGGATGCTTTGAGAGGACGTATTGAGCAGTTGCAACTAAATCGCCCAGCAATTTCAACAAGTAATCCAAAGGTTCTGTTCCTTTCCAGGTCTTCAAGCTACAGTTTGAGAAGACCGCAGCAGTGAACAACTGGAATGCTGAAGATAAAGTTGCTACACTGTTCATAGCGTTGAAAGGGCCTGCAGCTGAGATTTTACAAACCATTCCAAAGGGCGAACGGAACTGTTATGAAGCATTGATGGGCGCTCTAGAGAGACGATACGGAACTGAGCATAGGAGACAGATATACCAAATGGAGTTGCTGAACCGCTTCCAGAGGCCTGGTGAAACATTGCAAGAGTTTGCGTCGGATATTGAAAGGCTAGCACATTTAGCGAATGCGGACGCACCCGTGGAGTACACTGAAAGGGTAAAGATTCAGAGCTTTATAAATGGCATACGGGACGTCGAAACAAAGCGAGCTACATACGCAAACCCAAAGCCAACATTCGCAGAAACGGTGTCACAAGCTCTGATTCAGGAAACAGCGTCGCTTCTGTGTAAGCCAGTTTTCAAAGCACGCTGTGTGGAGGTAGAAAGGCCAGAGTGGGTAGACGCAATATTGGAGACGCTGAAAGGATCGCAAAAGCGGAGTGAAAAAGTTATCAAATGTTTCAAATGCGGGAAGTCCGGTCACATTGCCCGTCATTGCGATCTTGATCTTAGTAATTCCAACAATGGGGGTGGCCGTAAACGCAAAGCTGGAGGAAATGAGCAAGAGCGTGTCGGATGTAAAGAACGAAAACTTACCCCGGCTATTGAATGTCCTGTGATATCTGTGACGCAAATTGGAAGGAAATCAAGCAGTCTTACCGTCAGAGGGAATGTGGATCGCAAGGAGCGTGTACTGACTGTAGATACGGGCGCATCTCATTCCTTGATCTGATCTGACTTGGTCAACAGGAGAGTAAAACCGTTACCTGCAGCGAGGTTGCGTACGGTCACTGGCGAGTATAACCAAGTCCGGGGAGAAGTGATCTGTGAAGTCTTAATTGGGAAGGTCATGGTTTTACACAAATTCGTTGTGGCGGAGATTGTTGATGAAGTTATATTGGGAGTGGATTTCTTGGTTGACCATTGCATCAAGATCGATATGCAGAGAAGGGTGATGCGGTATGAAAACCAAGATGTGCCACTTAACTTCTGTTTGCGGAAAGGATTCAGTAGTAATCGAGTACTAGTGGAGAAGACTCGACAAAAACCACGGAAGTCAAAGGCAAAGGTTAATAGGTCGAATGGGCCAAATAAAGCAAAACCAAAAGTACCTGCGAGAGAAACACTGGCATTGACAAAACCTAAAAGACGCAGGAAAACGAAGCAACGAATTTCCGAGAAAGAATGCGAGGGTAGTTTCAAGCCGGAGCGCACTACTGTTGTGAAATGTGGGAACGATACTGATTATGCGAAGCCAATACGTCAAGCGCAAGCTCTACGAAGTAGTTCATTAGCCAAGCAACAGAGTGCGAGGGAACGATCCAGGATAATGAATAGTAAGATGAAACACAGGTACGACAAGGAAAATAATTTGGAAGGTTTCCGGGAGGGAGATTTGGTACTGCTATATAACCCTCACCGGCGGAAAGGTGTTCCATCAAAATATCGGTGCAGTTGGGAAGGCCCGTACAGAGTTGTGAAGACGATCAGTGATGTCGTCTACCGCATACAAGCAATTGGGAAATCACGAAATAGAAGAGTGGTACATTTGGCGATGCTAGCAGCGTTTAGATCAAGAGATTTGTCTAATCGGGACGATCATTTATCTACATAAACGAAACAATAACTGCGTCTACATATATGTACCATGTACGTATACGAGCAGCGGAGAGTCAATGCACAAATACATGCATATATCTGAGATACTCCTATAAGTATGCAATGAGAAAAACTACAAAATTGTGCAATTGTAGTTACAGCTGAGAAGTTTGAGAGCTACTGGACTAGTAGATTCTGGAAGCGCCTAGAAGATGCGAAGGTTGAAATCAAAGAGTATAAAAGGCGACAATTGTAGAGGCACCGGAATTCAGTTTGATTTGAGCTATCAATCAGTTTGGTTATTAAGCAAGCTATTCGTTGCACAGTTTGAGTGTTATTGTGAAGTACTTTAATAAAGGCCATTTTGCATTATTACAAATTGGAGTTATTTATTCAACAGTTTAGTGATTCGAACTTAGCAGAGGATTGCAAATAAGAGGATTTGCAAGTAAATTCGTTACAATATATACAAAAAACTAACGGTAATGTTTAACTTCGAAAAATATGGATGTGTTCGTCTAGTAAGTTCCCTGCAAAAAATTGTGCGATTAATTCCTAAAGAGATTGGTCTCCGATTCATCTCTATTGTCTACATTTGGACATAATGTAACCCCTATAGTCCCTTTCGGGTACAGTTGGGATTAGTCAGTTTCATATCTATGTAGCCCACTTTGAGAAATATTAAAAAAAAACAGCAGCAAAGTAAAATAAAAAAGATAACAGGTGATTGTATCGAATTATTTACGAAAAATGAGAAGCCATATATCAACCCAAATTACCAGGACTTAACGACTACGCCGCAGTTAGGGTTAAATTTTCGGAGAATATTTTTTATTCCATTTAGAAAAGCTGTTCCGCGCGCCCAAATAGATTTTGTGGCTTGGAAAACCCTTCGATTATGTTTCTGTAATGAAAAATGCGTCTGGGTCCTATTTAAGTCCTTATAGAACCGAAAAGGGACTAGGCTTCTTATAATCCCATACGGCTACAAAGAGGATGAGTCCTATCCACCCCTTTCGTTTATAAATGGCACAATTAGTCTCTTCATAGGACATGCTGAAACAAAAGGGAACGGTTCAACTCATACCAAGAGATCGAAAATGGCATTGGTTGCATACTCCTTTGCGACTCATCGCATAGAATAGATAAATGGATTTCAGAAGGTGCGAATAGAAATTCAGTAAAGGCAATTTGATTTCAGAAAATTGAAAATGGATTTCAGAATTTTTTATTAAATTCCAAAATGTGCAAATTGGATTTCAGAAATATCGGAAATGGACAATTACATATCAAAATGTATTTAACATATAACATGAATATTGGAACGATTTTCCGTCATCCCTTGTCAAATTTGGTATCGAGACAAACGGGCACAACGCCGATGACGGAAAATCGTTCCAATTTACATCAATTATCCATTCTGTGGATATAAGTTAAAATAGGATATACATATGAACATATACATAAGTATATAGGATTGCATATACACACATAGGTATGTATATTTAGAAAATTTTGAAACAATAATTCTCCAAAAGTCATACCTCGCATCGCAGTTGCGTACGCATAGAAGGTTGTAGCGTGTTGTGCTGCTCGAGTACAACCAATTCCTGGTAGCTTTTGCTTCTTTTCATTCTTCTCGCCAGGTAGCGGTGGAGGCATTGCATATTGAAATATTGACACCTTACACTTTGCGACAAACAAATTTGCTTTTACGACAATATTGTATAAAATAGTTGCAGCTTTCATGGAATTCTTTAAAAATAACGAAATTCATTTTTTATATTGTAAAATCCACTGTTCACATTCTGAAATTTGATTACCTTTTCTGAATAAAATAAACCATTTCTGCAACCAAATTAACATTTTCTAAAATCCAAAAGATTTTTTATGAAACACGCAAAAAGATACATAGGTTAGGTTAGGTTGAACTGGCCGGTCCATGAGGACCTCACATAGACTGAATAAGTCCGTAGAGTTACCAGCAGTTTGTTTTAACGACCAAACTGAAAAACCCTATCAAAAAACAGGATCTATGTTATAAAATAACTCCGTCCTCTTGGCAAATACTAGAAGCTTCCTAGGACTTAAGCCACTTGCTGATTCTAGATCTGACAGCTGCATCACTCCTAATAGCTGGAGTCTTAGCCTGGCAAGCGCAGGGCAAGAGCACAGAACGTGCTCGATCGTTTCCTCCTCCAGCCCGCACTTCCTACATCTGCTATCAGTGACTAAGCCAAATTTAAAGCATGTGACGCCAGAAGGCAGTGTCCAGTCAGAATACCCGTCAGTCCTCTCTTTTTAATGATAGAAGCAACTTTTTTAGTCTAAGGTTGTAAGAGCTGCACATACTCTTCGACACTTTACAGCCCGCGCTTGTACCCACGCCTTTCCTGCTTGGTCGATCATGTGCACCTCTCGCTTTCGCTTAATTTCGCCCAGTCTAATTGGGACGTCTACGGAGACCTTTTTAGCTAATTCATCCGCTTTTTCATTCCCATCTATTCCCATATGCCCTGGGACCCAATATAGATGTATGCTTCTCCCTGTCCCGATTCTCTCCAGGGACTGCTTACACTCTAACAGGCATTTAGAAGCTATGGTGTGCGGGTTTATTGCCTTAATTGCTGCTTGGCTGTCAATATAAAAGTTAACACGATTGCAGCTTGGGCTATTTTCTTCCAGGGTTTCTACTGCTTTGGTTACGGCTACTATTTCCGAACGGAAAACGATACCGATGAGAGCCATGGCTCCTGGATCACCGCCACGTCAAACGAACCCTCCTCAAGGGCTAAGAGGAGTTCGCTCGACGCCACTTTACTGTGTTGGAGGTTTATCTGTAGGACTGGCAGCACCATTGGCCTGTTTCTCCTCCTCCAGCACCTTCGTCGTGACGTCGTCGTCCTCCCCTTGCCCTTTTGGTTTAGGGTGTTCGAAGCCCCCTTCAGCCTCTTGTAACTGTTGTGCCGGGTGTTCCTCTGTGCGACTCACAGCACCATCTGGCTTTTGGTCCTCTTCTAACGCCTTCGTAGTGACGTCGGCTACCTCCACCTGTCTTTTTTTCCCCTTAGGCTTTTGAGGTCCTTTTCGACTTCGCCCACTTCCAGCGTGTTAGGATTTTTATATAAAAAGATACATAGTTCATAAAAATTCCTTAAAACAAAGAAAATATTGGATTGATTTTGCGCCAAAGAAACCATTCCTTAATTTATGCAACTAATTGCCTCAACAGCTGGGAACAATTTTCTTAAAAAAGGAGGCAATTATATTAAAAAAATCTAAAAAATTTAATTGTATATCTGCCATACGAGCTCCACAACTTTACAGTCTAGTACTATTTATGAGCTTATCCCCTCATGCCTGGTTGACTCTGAGTTAAAATTTTCACTTGCGATTAGGCAAGTGGGCCTTATTCGCTGAGATAATCCGTACATGTAACTATTGTGATAAATGTTCAATCAAAAATTCTTGACTGAAAAAAATTAAAAAAAATGTTCTTCAAATTATAAATGTGAGGCGCGATAACCTCCGAAGAGATCTAAGGCCGAGCTTCTCTTCCAATTTGCGTCGTGCTCCTCTTGATTTTCCCTACAAATTGGCCGGACGGGACCTACATGTTTTAAGCCGACTCCGAACGGCATCTGCACAGCAGATGAGTTTTCACTGAGAGCTTTTCATGGCAGAAATTCACCCGGAGCGCTTGCCAAACACTGCCGAGGGGCGACCCCGCTTAGAAAAATTTTCTTCTAATTGAAAAACCTTATTTCTAAAATGTTGATGTTGCTTTGCCCGGGGTGTGAACCCAGGGAATACGGTGTGGTAGGCGGAGCACGCTACCATCACACCACGGTGGCCTCAAATTAAAGAAAAGTTTTAAACAATGAAATTGATTTAAAGAAAATGTTTTCCACATTTCAGATAAGTTTTAAGTAAGTGTAGGTTTTAGCAAAATTATGGTATACTACGTGTAAGAGCTTTGTTTTGTAAGAAAACGCGCTTTATCGGCAAAATCTTTTAATTTGGTGCATTATCTACTTTTTCTTATTTCAGTTATTTACTAAACTGAACGGAATTTGAACCCAGAAAGAATTCACAGAACGCCTTAATCTATACAACTGCACCAAGTTATTTACTAATGCACCGTTGGCTGCAGCGCAGTTGAATTCAGGAATCTCAGTCGAGCGATTGAGTGGCGAGATGCAAGCGTGAGCATATAACTAACGGTAGTTTTTGGCTTCGAAGTATACTGATGTGTTTGTGTAGTGATTTACTTTGAAATATATGTACATATATTGAAGACATGTGTATGCAAGATATATATTTTTTTAACCGAGAGGAAGACGGCAACATGGAAATAATGTTCGAAAATTTAATTTTGCTAGTTCCAGTTCCGTCGCGAAACTTTAAACACGTTAGTTGAATCGCGAGTGAAAAGTGTGTGAAATATTATGAAAGAATAATTACTATTAAAAAATAGTTGTAATTAAAAGTAAGCTAAGATCAATTTATTTATATGAAAATGTAAAAAGTTCAGTGTATTGCATTTATATAAGAAAATTTTAAGTTCACAAGCCGCGATAATACAACAAGTGGCTGCGGAAGCACGAATGTTCCAGAAGTGCAGAAAAAGTCCATACATATGTATGTATGTAGTTATATATGCGCGTTTGTGTAATTAGGTAAATATGTATGTACATTAGCCCGTTTCATAGATAATGTTAAATTTTCTGTTTGTGCTCTTTGGTAGTAATATTGCATGTTGAAATTAGTTTTATCTCCCGATTCAATGCGCATACCTACATACATACATACTTGTGTATATGTATATAAAAGTGTTGTTTTTAAAAAATCGTTATAGCGCAAACAGAAAAAAGTGGTTAAAGGTGTTTTTTTTTGTAATAAATATTAAGCAATATTGCTGTAAATTTGTTATTATATAAAAATGAAAAATGTATGTAAGTGAAGTGAAAGTTGCTAAATATGTAAAAGTGCTCGGAAACATGAATCGTAATTTTATAAAAATTTTTATATAAATTTATGAAAAAAAGAAGTGGACGTCATAAAATCAAGAAGAGAGGGTTAATTTATATTCAGGTAAGGTGAGTAATTAATTTTTGTTTCTAATATGTACATTTTCAAACAATTACCACCTGATAATCCACATTTTTTGGACGAGTATTATCTTATAAAAATATCTTCAATATTTTTTAATCCATAAATACTTGGTCACGTATTGGCTTTTTGTGATGCTATGTCCTGTTTACGTAGATTCACAGCTCTTACGTATATGACCTGATTAATTTTTCTGCATTCGGCATAATCTATTGAGATGTTCTTATGGTATCGGTTTTGAGCAATTTCATGAAATCGCCTAGGAATTTGTGCGTCGTATGGTGGTCGCCGTGGTGTGGTGGTAGCGTGCTTAGCCTGCTACGTCGAGAATCTTGGGTTCAACTCCCACATGTAAAGAGCAAGCCGCAGTGGTGTAGTGGAAGCGTGATTCGCTTTTCAAACCGAACGTCCTGGGTTCAAATTCCGCCCGAAGCAATTACAAATGATCTTTTTTTTTCTGTATTATTATTTAAATTCTATTTTAGGAATAGCTCTTTCTCAACAATTCTTGGGGATGAAATTCACACTATTTTAGTTTTTATATAGAACAACACCAAAAACTACGGTTTTGGCACCAACATTTTTTTATGTGTGTTCAGCCATAAGTAAGAAGCACTAAAAAATCGAAATTTTTGCAATCGCTCACCTTTTTACTAGGAATGTAGTTATAGTTCGCCATTTTGAGGTCAGAGGGAAGTGATTTCATTAATGAAAAATGTCATTTGTATATATTTAGTTTGTTGTTGTGGCGCAGTTCTGTTTTTGCTTGCGATTTATGCACGATGTAAAGATGGTAGATTGCATTTTGCTGAAATTAGAACAAACCACTTTGAGTTTGAAGCCGGAGTTGTCACTACTCACAATTTCTCTCACAATTCTCTCCATTCATAAATCTAAAATTTTTACAAAAATCGTCCAAAACACAGAGCAAGCCGCTTATTAAGAAGTTTTTACATTCAAATTTGTGTTATGTTCACGCTTCTACTGTTTTATTAAAACCAGCTGTCGAAACAAACTTTGCGAACGCTAATAAATACTAGTTCACACATATGTATATATGTAGCTGTCTAACCAATTTGTTTTCGTTTGTATTTATTTATTTTTTCTTTCTTTATCCTTCTACAAATATTTATTTTTTGTTTGTTTTTATTTCCGCAAGTGATTGCGTATATGAAAACCAAAGAAAAAATTCAATGCTGCTAATTAATTAAACTGAAATCTTTGCTTTATTTCCAAAATTCTAAAACTGTTTATTTCCTTGTTAGGACAGTTTTTTGTTCTAGAATACTTACCACTTATTTAAGGTCTTTGGGAGCTGGAAAAATATCAATGGAATATCGATGGCCTCAAAACACTATCGATAGTTTGAATCTTATTGGCAGTTTACAAAGTTTATGAGTAAGCAGACTCTCCCCTAGAGGCGTAACTGTAACCCATATAAATAAAACTAATACGTAAATATTTAATAATGGACAGAAATATACTTGGGTTAAATATGAGAACACTTTAAGTCAAATATGTTGTCTAATTTGGTTCAAGTATTTTAATCCTTGAAAACACAATATTGATGATCAAAAGATATTTTAAGTGATACAAGTTAGACTGACGAAATTACAATTTAATGCAAAACCATTGGTAAAAATAGTTAAATCTTAGAATTTCATGCTTCTTGTTTCTGGGTGTATGTACATATATCGTATTTAACTTATTATATCCACAGAATGGATAATTGATGTAAATTGGAACGATTTTCCGTCATCGACATTGTGCCGGTTTTGTCTCGGTATCAAATTTGAAAGAAAGTACCACTTATATATTGTGAGAAATGTTCAATCAAATATTCTTGATTGAAAAAATAAAAAAAGTTTTCCTCCAATTAAAGAAAATTTTAAACAAAAAAGAAATTCTTCATTAATTATGCCATTTTCTTTTAGTTGCCACTATCGTTCCTTTGCTTATACGAGTATTCAGTTAATATAACTGTGCGCATTAGACTGGGCCGATTTATTAACCGCCATTGATTATTCGATAGGATTTGGGCTCAGGAAAAAAGTGCCACTACGCATATCCAAAAAAATAATTTCCGAGCCTGCAAAAAAAATGACGAAAGGGTAAATTTTTCGACCAAAACACTCCCCAAAACCCAAAAAATATTTTTTTCAAAAAACTGTTATCGCCAACGTTTTTACAACAGTTTTTTTGAAGAAAAAAATATTTTTTGGGTTTTGGGGAGTTTTTTGGACGAAAATTTATCCTTTCGTCAGTTTTTTGCAGGCTCGAAAATTATTTTTTGGGTATGCGTAGTGGAACTTTTTTTCCTGAGCCCATGCATGTATGTATGCTAAGTGAAGGCGATGAAGTTGTCGGACGCTTTAGTTACGATGGCATTTTAGCTTACTTCTCACTGGTCAACTTACAAGCCAACCTAATAAAACCGCGCTGCGTTTTTTTAGCGCACGCAAACAACGGGCGTTTTTTGCCCAAACCGAAATAAGCATGCGTTGCGACAATGTAAAGCATGTGTGCAAACGTCACAAATGTCAGCAAACAAAAATTGGAAGTCGAGTTAGGTTTTCACGCAGCAAATTCAATTTCGGTTGCTCTCATGCAAGTTGTATGTGCATGAGACATTTTTAACAGAAAATGACTTGCGTGCGTTTATATTAGGTAGAGCTGTTAGCGGATGTGAAATGCTGAACATGGACAGTGGGCTTAAGTAGAAAGTTATTAAAGTGTTTAATTGTATTTTAAGATAAAAGACAGATACATAAATAAATGCAATAATTTACTAGAGTAAAATTCAAAAATAGCCAGATGGACCTATTCATTTAAAACTAAGTATTTATAAAGTCGCCGTCTCTTGATCTTTCACATGAACACTGTACCGCTTTGTTTGCTTTGTTTCTATACTTTTATTTACTTTTGTTACTTTCTCCTCAAGCCCACCTTATTTTTATCCTTTTTCTTAACTTTTAGCTTATTAAAGATGTGCTTCCTCTCTCTTGTTTTATTGTCTTTTTTGATATTTTGCATTGTCCAGGTGTAAGAGATAAGCAGAGCTACTTTGCTGCTAAACAATGCCATTTCCATCATTGCTTCTTAGTTTTAGTGCTTTATGGCAAACGATGTAGATTAATTGAAAAATTGCCAGCAGGAAATAAAAAAAATTAAAAATGTCAGTTCAAGAGGTTTTTATGCGCTTTGGGCGTGAGATTATAACACGCAAAATGAAGATAGTAAAATAAGTTGAAGTATCTTTATTATGCTGTTGAACAAAATTCGAGATTTTGTGTTTTACAAGTAGATTGTAGAGTGCCTATGTTTTTGTTATTCTGCTTGAACTTCGACTTATCTGGAAAACTGTAAAAGAAATTAAAGAAATTTTAGAAGTTAACCCTACGTCAATGTCCCAGCCTTCTCATTTGGAAGCACCTGATTAATCATTTTTCTCAATGTCGTGCCTCCTCTGCAACATCTCAATTAAGTTGACTTAAGGTCACATCCCATATTGGTTTTTTTATAGATTTATTCCCTCCTTCAAATCTTGATTTTTCTGTTAGCAAAGGAATTATCAAATCGTTTATTATTAGGATGAATCTTTTTGGTTGCCTCCATGTATTATTAAATTTCCATCAAAACCGCTTTCATGGCTTTCAAATGGAGTTCTGGGGAGCTGGGGTGTCTTTTGAAGAGATCTTCGACTATCTAAAACAAGCTCTTGATTAAATAAATGAAACTCAGAACTTTCATTCCAGCTTTATTACAAAATGAGAGGAATGATGGCATTTCAAAATATTGCTTTCTGTAGATGTTTCATGAACGAGAGTCGAGTTTGCAATTTGTTGAGAAGACCCAGCGATCGAGACGGCGTTTCCATTTAGCTCTGAGTCATTCATTCAACCTCTCTGCTGAGGACAATTGATCTTAACAGTTTTTAAAGTAAGATCTTGAGCATTTTAATATTTAAAAAAGGCGGCAACTCAAACATGAAGGTGTGGTTGGAGGTGTGGTGGTATGGGGGTGTTATGTTTCAAAATCATCTAAAGATCGCTTCAATTATTCGAAGACTATTTCAGGGTTATTTCGAAATCTTCTTGACATCATTTTGTGCTAACACAGCGGACCAACATAAAAGTGTCCAAGTGAGCTAAACCTAACCCATGATCATTTAAAGACCATTTTAGCATCATTTGAGGACTATTCCGATATAATTAAGAATTTATTTTCAAATTGATCTCATGACTATTTGGTGGTTATTCCTGGCTTATATCCGTTATCATTTTGTATAATTGTGGGAACTTTTTTGAATCATTTCAATATTGTTTCGGGAGCAATTCGAAACTACTCCGGTATAATCTCATAAAATATGAGCACTATTTTGGGTTTATTTTGGCCTATTTATTCAAGTATATATATTAGGGTGGGTCAAATTTATTGTTGAAAAGGCACATCCAGTTTCTGAATCTATGTGTCATACTGAGTAATATTGTCCATGGCACCATAGGTTTGAAATGAATTTCAAGCCTCCCTAATTTTGTTACAACATTTTATATCCCAATCCGAATAGCGGCTCTCACAAATAAAATACATGAAAATAAATGTCAAATTCGGATTCGGATTGGGATATAAAATTTTGTAACAAAATTAGGGAGGCTCGAAACTCATTTCAGACCTATGGTCCCCATGGACAATATTACTCAGTACGACCCATAGATTCAGAAACTGGATGTGCACCTGAAGTTTTTTCCCCATTTTTCCCCCATACAATTTGACCCGTCCTACTATATATTCATCAAAGTTTGTTTGGCAAATCATATCAGCTGCCAAGAAAGGCTCACGTGTCCTTTTCTCCGTTGTTAATGAAGATGCTTATGCCACTTTTGATTGCAGGTCCCATTTGACAGACCGTGATTTTTTGTTTATCTTTAAAATCCTTAACAATCATAATACTATCATACTCAAATCTTTAAAGTTTTGGAAAAGAATGATGAGCGATTTCTTTAATGCTTTCTAAGACTGCATATTCCATATTCCATACTAAATCCTTGACTCAAAGTCATATGAAGCACACAAATGTTTACACACACACTTCAGTTCATATAAATACATATACACCTATTTATTGATGTGATAAAAGTGTAAACTGATATGACCAAATGTGCAATTATTTTCTAATTTTCCAAGCCATTAACTCAAATTGTATACACATGTCTTATATAGTATTTACATAAGTACTTATATTTTTCTATGTATGCGTAACTGCAACACCTACTTGTCTTCCTTGCATCTCATATTTCGCATGCATTCTTTAGCCACTTTTTCGTTGCTTCCTTGCGCAATTAATACCATCATTTCCTGCAATTGTAGCAATTTGTTCACTTGTCGTGTAGTGAAGCTGCAGTTTTTGGAAAATATGCCAAGAAATAAGTGACCAACAACAAAAATACGGCGGCCCACTAACAACAGCATAACAACACTGCTACCAATTGACTTTATGCCCATTCTTATAACTTAGCTTACTCCACTTTTCCCCTTCACTTGGTTGGAGTAAGCTGTGACTGCTTACACATTGCATAATATCTTTTTTGCTCACTTTGCCAATTTTTCTTAGTCAAGGCCAGTCAGCGTTTGTAAGTGTTCAATTTGTCTATTGGCCTTAAACTTTTCACTTGGCAGTCAAGTCAGGTCAGTTGTTTTGGAAAATGTCTTAGCAGCCGTAAATGCAATGCAGCAACTCACGCTTTGGAATTTTTATTAGTTGTTTCATTTGATCGGGTTTCAGCCTTTTGCAGCATCTGTAAAATTGTTTGCTTTTAACAAGGCAGTTTGAAGACTTCTGTCATTTATAGAACAATTTTGTGAGCATCGGCTTGATGAGATTTGAGCTTTCATGTCGCGACATTATTCTTAAAAATTCTAAGCACTAGATCCCGTATTTTAAAATTTCCTGAAATGAAATTCTATAACCGACATACTAATTAAATATCAAATGCGCCTTAAAGTGTGCCACATATAACTCATTACATTTCACTCAATCTGATAGAATATACTGTTTAGTTAACTTCCAGAATCAGGAACAGTATCGAAATAATTTGAGTGGGAGCTTTCGGTATTACCCCGAAATATTCCATCAGCGAAACTTTGATTGAATAATAAGTGTGCCTAAAAGTATGCAACGTGTAATGCTATGTCAGTTTTATTAATTTTAGGTGCTCCTAAGATTTTATAAAGATAGTTTCTAGAGTCAAGAGCAGTTTTTTTATTAATTTTAATGAGAAGCGTGAACATACCCTTGAAATTGTTTTAATAAACCTGGTAATCTTTGAACTAAAATTTTACCGAATATTAGTAATTAGGGTCAACAAAATAAGCTACAAAGTCCGCTGCTGAAATCGAAGATTTTGTTTAAGTGGTCCTGAAATATTTTGTTTCAGCAGCCGCTGTGGTATGGTAGGTCAGGAATAGCAATATCAAAATCTAAAGAAATACAACGTCAAAACCTTTTTTAGAACCTTCCTAAGCGGCGTCGCACCGAGGCAGGGGTTTGACAAACACTACGTGAACATTTTTGCCATTAAACTCCTTATAGTGAAAATTCATTTGTTTGCAGTGACGGTGGGGGTCGGCATAAACATGTAAGCTTCGTCCAGCCAATTATCTCTATAATTGCTTCTTATATCCTTTTGAGCTTAAGAGCCGCCTTCGCATAGTTTTTTGTGCTAAATTAGCGTTTTACCCCCTAAAGTATGCTTTTCATCCATTAAAAAGACTACGGCTGTTCCTCAAAAGGATATTATAAAGCTTAGGTCTCAATACATGAAAACGATTACCCCTACGCATACGCAATTACAGGACAAGTGTGGTATGGAATGCAAACCCCGAGCTTCCTAAGTCTAAAACAATAAAATGAAAACAAATTCGGCGGTATTTATGAGCGTCCAAATTGCGCTTCGAGGGAGATATTAAGGCCACAATAGAGGTGGACGGTTGGCGCAGGGGTGCGCAAATGGCGGACGAGGCGATACATGTGTACACAGATGGTTCCAAAGTAGTGGAACGAGTAGGGTCTGCGGTATATGTGCTGATCCGGAAATAAGCAGATCCTACAGGTTGTAGGATTACTGTAGAGTTTTCCAAGCGGAAATATTAGCCGTAAACAAAGAAGTAGAAACCCTGGAAGAGAATAGCTTAAGCTGCAACCGTGTTAACTTTTATATTGACAGTCAGGCAGCAATTAAGGCAATAATCTCGCATAGCACAGCATCTAAATGCGTGTTAGAGTGGAAGCAGTCTCTGGAGAGAATCGGGACAGGCAGAAGCATACATCTATATTGGGTCCCAGGGCATATGGGAATAGGTGGGAATGAAAAAGCGCATGAACTAGCTAAAAAGGGTGCATCCCTTGAAGCTTGCTCAATAGACGTCCCAATTAGACTGGAGGAGATTAAGCGAAGGCGGAGGTGCACATGATCGACCAAGCGGGAAAGGCGTAGGTTCAAGCGTGGGGCTGTAAAGTGTCGAATATTATGTGTATGTCTTACAACCTTAGACTAACCAAGTTGCTTCTATTATTAAAAAGAGAAGACTGTATACTCATGACGGGTATTCTGACTGGACACTGCCTTCTGGCGTCACATGCCTTTAAATTGGGCTTGGTCAGGATAGCATATGTAGGTTGTGCGGGTTGGAGGAGGAAACGATCGAGCACGTTCTGTGCTCGTGCCCTGCACTTGCCAGGCTAAGACTCCAGCTATTAGGAGTGATACAGCTGTCAGATCTAGAAGCAGCAAGTGGCTTAAGTCCTAGGAAGCTTCTGGTATTTGCCAAGAGGACGGAGTTATTTTATAACATAGGTCCTGGTTTTTGATAGGGTTTTTCAGTTTGGTCGTTAAAACAAACTTCTGGTAACAGTACGGACTCATTCAGTCTATGTGAGGTCCTCATGGACCGGCCAGTTCAACCTAACCTAACCTAGGTCTATATGTTGAAAGTTTTAAGTTGCTGAAAATTTGCTTTAATTTTTTTAACGCTGTAAGTATTTTCTATAATGTTCGCCATATTACAATAAAAATAAACTCTTGCGACAAGCTTACAATGCACTTGGTCTGACCTAAAATGAGGTTCTGCATGCTGCACTTAACAAGTTTTATCGCATTCAAAATTCTGTGGTAAGCATAAAATTAACTTAATAATGACTTCAAAAGCAACCCAAATACTGTGCATAGCTAATGAGACAAATTAAAATTCACAAAATTCCATTGAGCACACAATAAGCACCCTTTTATACGAATGTATGTGTTACTACAAAGATACCACATGGCAGCTTGTCAAGCGTTATGCCATATAAATATGTAAAGCATTTTATTACATGATTAAGCTAATCACAAAAACACTGCGGTGCAGAGATGGGCAAACACACACCCACACACTTTACACTGTCAGTCGCCTTCTGTGTTCAATATTATCTTCCTTTCCTGTCATCTTTGTTATTTTGATACGCTTTGTTCAGTCAACCAGCAAATTAAAGCTATAAACAAGCGAACGTTGCGACTTAAAGTAGTAAAGCGCCAAAAAATATGCTTCATTTTTCGCGTTTAAGCTTGTGCAGTATTCATTATATTGCATAACATTTAAGCCACTCGTTTGCAAAATGTGTAGCGTACTAACAACTCATGGTTAGTAAACGTGCATCATTTATCAAAAAATTCTACACTCGCACACCAATACTCAGGCAGCTGCTGTGCGTCAACAGGATATCTCGCATAAAAGCCATGCATTCGCATTTGTTGTTGTTGTGGTTGAATATTGCGGAAGTTATGTGGCAGCATGTATCCTTTGCCAATTTATGCATAAAACGTACACTTGGTTATTTTAAATACGTTCATATACAATTTACACAGCACTTTCACGCCTCAACGCCTAAAATAACACTACACTTTTATTTTATGAATTTCCGCTGTTAAATTCAACTCGTTGAACTTACTGTTGTAGGTGCCAAATTATTTCCGCCAACAATGTGAACTCTTTATGTCGTTTATTTTTACGGCATTTGGCGTATTCTCTGTCGGCCTAAGATAGTATGGTTTCAGGCGTTAGAGCACGTGCAAAGTTCGTAGTACGGGTTCGTAATATGCTTTCGCATATAGCTAGCAGTTCGTCTGCCAGGAACAGTTAAATGCACACATTCAGCCTTTCCTTGTTACTAATTTAAATATAATTTTGCTTTCTTTGTTTTTGTTTACTTATAAAAATTTGTTATTATTGTTATACCTACATATTTGCATACGTTGTTGTTGCTTTCATTCATCTTAACAAATTGTCTGAAGTAAATTTCATGCTAAACCGCAGGTGGAAAATATGTCATAAGCAGCAGTTGCTTCTGCTTAGCAGTCAACAACTTTTTCATTTCTCTTCGCTCTTTATTCTACAGATATTTTTTTACTCCTCCTTAGCCATCTGCACTAGCTGTAGCATTGCACATATTCACCGCAAACGTCGCTTGATTGCTCAAATCTACTTGTAAAATTGCGAGTCTATATTGCTATTTGTTCAAGAAATCCTCTAGGAAATTAAGAGCTAATAAGATAATTTAGCTCTAGAAGTTCCAGCTTCACGTCCTCAAAATTGTATCAAATACTTCTAAAAGTATGCAGAATTTAGTACTATGGCCATAAAATACAGCAAGGATCGACTGATCACTTGTTGGGCTTATATGGTAGAGTTGGCAGGAGGAGTTTTGACCCAAAAGATGATTTGCCTATTATTAGAAGAACAAATTTAAAATTATTTCCTAAGAACTCTGTCAATCCGTACTATTTTTGTTAACACCATTCTAAAACAATTTTAGATAAAACTTTTCACAGCGGTCGTTTCCAACCTTCATCCATACGGTATGGACCATACCCATAGTTGCCTACTGCCTAAAAAAACTATAAATTGTAGCATGTAGTTTCAGAAGAGTTGTTGCATATCCAACTTCTATGAAATAGACCGTACAAAATAAGTAACCGGGAGTGCCTGAAATTATGCTATTTTAAATATGAGGCCTTAAAGTAGGCACTACTGCAACCTTGTATACCTTAATTCACTTACAATCAAATTGTTACCAAAGAAGTTTTTTCAAATACAGGCAAACTTTTAAGTTTCAAACCAGTTGATTATTTCCTGCAATGCATTCCATTTAATACGCACATGTAGCTCCATTTCTATGCTGCGTGCAGTAAAGTCATGTAAACAGCAGCCTAAAATGCCACTAAACAAATTGTTTACATTTGATGCTTTAATTTGTTTGATATGTGGCTTCGGTGTTGGGATTTTAGGAGCATAAGTTTTGATTGCATACATGACGTTAGCACACAATATGAATAAAAATGAATTTAGAATATTAACATTTGAGAGTAACAAAGGGAAGGGCTAACTTTGGAGAACTTATACTAACTGCCATAGCAAGGGGCTGTAAAGTGTCGACGATTATGTGCAGGTCTTACAACCTTAGACTAACAAAGTTGCTTCTATCATTAAAAACTGTAGACTCATGACGAGTATTCTGACTGGACACTGCCTTCTGGCGTCACATGCCTTTAAATTAGGCTGGTCAGTGATAGCAGATGTAGGAAGTGCGGGCTGGAGGAGGAAACGATCGAGCACGGTCTGTGCTCTTGCTCGTTAAACAAAACTTCTGGTAACACTACGGACTTATTCAGTCTATGTGAGGTCCTCATGGACCGGCCAGGTCAACCTAACCTAACCTAACCATAGCAATTCAAATTCAGGGCAATTTTAAGTGATCGTGGCTTTTGTTTACTTAAAAGCGTCGACGAGTTGAAAAAAATCTTAGATATACTTCTGAAAATTACTTGGCAAGATAGGGGTTTTTGGGAAGTTTTAAATTTTTTGCTTTTTCGGAATTGATAGCTTGAAGGGAAGTTCTTCTAAAATAAGGGAAGTTCTAAAAAATAAAGATGCTAGTATACTCATATGCACTAGAAGTAGGAAAGCGTGTGGGAAATATGGATGTCCTTTAATGGATTTGTTCCTAACTAAGTTCACAAATGTCAAATTTATCCTTACAAATATTATCCTATTTTGACATAGTTTTCTTAGGCACACTTAGCGTTTCTATTTTCTTTACCGAGCAATAATAAAAAATCCGAAGATGTTGGTCGTCGCTGTGGCGAAATGGGTTGTATCCTTTATTACCAGATTAAAATTCTCATTAACATTAAAAGTGACAATACACTTGAGAGGCTTTGCAAAATGAATTTACTCTTCGCCAGTCATCGTTAACCAAAATGAAAGCAACACAGCAGAAATTGAAGGTGATTCCTTAAGCCTCAAATTTCATTTAATATTCTCCAAAAATGTTGCTATATAATATCGACTGCTGAGCGAAATATCACCCTTTCTCAAGATATTTTTCAAAAACACCTTATTTAAGAATTTTTTTCAAAAACGCCCCATCTCATAAATCGGTTGAAGAACGCCTTATCTCAGAATTTTTTCCACACACGCCCTATCTTATGCATTGTATTTACGCTCAGTAGGCCGTTTTTGAAAACAAATTCTGAAATAGGGCGTTCTGAAAATTAATTTTGAAATAGGGTGTTCTTCGTGAGTTTTCCAAGATGACGCATTTTGAAACGTTCGCCGATATAGGGTGATATTCCATTCAGCGGTCGATATATTGAGTGCAATATTTTTTATCTTTACCCAAAATGTCCAAATCTCAAAAGCGATAAGTGTACTTTGTAGTCGTATAACATTATTATTAGGTCGTGACAAATTGCAAAGTAGTGAGAGCTTATTTATTTTGGATAATGAGACAACAAACATACGTTTTTTGCGCCTAAAAACTATACAAAACAAACCGGAACGGGAGCAAATGCGTTAATAACTAAAACCATGACGGATTGTTCACAAAAAAAAGTTCTATAATGTAGAAATGAAGATAGGAATCCAAATGGAATCTAAATAAAAAATATACGGCAAAAGAGTGCTTAAATTTTCGCTTAGTTTGCTCAGTTTTACTGCTTGTATTTAGGCGAAACAATTTCTTTTTTTCATTAGCTTTATAGCCACTTCTCCTACTACTTTGCTCACTTACACAAATAGTCAATCAAATTTACGCACAGCATCCTTAATCTTACTAAAACAATATCCCTTTGATATTCAAAATTAGGCAGCCATTGATTATCTGCGCCACTTTACGCCAAATTTTACTACTCCTACTCTAATTCCCTGTTTAGACGGGAGATATCACTCAGAAACCTATTAAAGAAAAGCTTCCATTTTTGTTTTTAGCTCTCTATTCTGATTTATTTTCTGTTTAATCTTTTATCTCTCTGTCTCTCTTATTTTAACATTATTATTTGATTTCTTCAACCGTTTATTTACATTGTTTGAAATCTGATTCTTACGCTTTGAAGTTGAAAAAGTCTTTGCGTCGACGTCAATACCAGATTTAGCATCGTAAAATTTGAGACTTGAGTAGCAGTTAAAGCTTTAAATGTCAATTTTGTTTGCATGTATGTCGACCAAATATATATTTGCATTACATTAAGTGTCAGAAAGAAAATCCCACTTTCACAACAACAATGAAATAGTGTTTACTTGAGCTGAAACATCTTTCCACGTTTATTTCTGTCTTCTTTCGCAAACAACAGTATACAACATAAATATGTAGATATGTATTTTGATATTCATGTAATTCAACTCCTTTTTTTTTGCTTCATTTTCACTGCCTTGTCCTTGTTTGTCGTGAAAACTAAAACTTTTCTTACGATTTAAATACGAAATTAAGTAAAACTTTCACAAAACGTTTCGATCTTGGCCTTGGACAGCCACATTGTATGTCTGTTTATCTTTTACTATCGCCGAATATTTTTCTTGCTCTTATTTGCTCTAAATTTCGATTACATGAAAATTGTGTGTTCTACAGGAGCGGAGTTACATAGACGTCGGGGAAATATCTGTTTAAAGCTCAAGTTCTGATTGTTTTAAATATATGTAGTTCAAGAAAGTTTTCAGTACTTAAATTAGTTAAAATAAGTTTTAGGATACAGCAACATCGTCTTTTTAAACAGTTACGGCGCTAGGTAACAAAATATTGCCTACCTTTAGGCGCAAAACTGATTAAGCGATTTATGGCGATTTAGTTAGGTAAACTTTTTCTGCGGCTATCACATCTACTGCATTCCACATATTTCAATTCTTTTTCCCTTTTCGCACCAATTTCAATAAACTCAAAAGATCTTCCTCTTCAAATGCTTCATTTTAATACAAAACGTTCCTAAAAGCAGGCAATCATTCTAAAGTGTATCATAACAACAACAAGGTAAATATATAATAACCAGCGTATATAAATGAAAAATGCTTGAGTTAATTAAATATTTAGCATTTTGCTGCAAATAACTCTTGAAGTTCTAAATGAAAATTCCAGTAATTTTAAACGAATAACATGCCGTAACAAAATGAGTAGTTAAGCAAATGGATAGCACACTTTTACGGTACTAATGAATACAGTGGGGATCCTTCGTTTTCAGTTGCACAAAAATATCAACAGCAAACACTTAAGAATATGAATTTCAATAGAAATTCTCGCATTCACCATTAGACACGCCTGTGACCATACCAAAAGTCACCACAAAACGAACAACAACAAAGCATTTCACATATCGCTATATGTTTTTTTTTAAATAATATTTTCTATGTTTGTGTTGTTCTTCTCTGTGAGTGGAATCGACGATAGTAGCTGGAAGCATACAACAACAATTAACATGCAACTTTGATTGCATTCAAGTCGTCATAAATCTGTAAATATTTTTGCCGCACAACATAATTCTCGCCATGTTTTCGTGTTGTGTATTTTTTTATGTTGTTGTTGTAAGAAATAAATTCACGTGATATGTAAAGTTATAATAAAAAATTCGCATTTCATGTATTTCCTGTATACAATTTCATTGCATATGCGTAGCGCAATAGTGTAGATAAGGCGACGTTGTTTTGCACTTTAGCTTTGTTATGTATACAGGTTTTTATGCTCTTTGATGAGACTGAATCTTGACCCTGTAGGGCATTATGTAATGTGATTAGAGATGATGCCGTCTTTAGTTTGGGCTATCAAACAAGTTTTTCAACCCACATATCGATTCGGTGCGAGTTAGCTATGTAACAAGAATTATGTATCTAGCTTTATACCCGACTCTGTTTGCACAGAAAAACAAGTCATTGAATTTTTTTTTAATGGAAATGTCAATTTTATGTGGGTGCAGGGATCCGAAATAGTCGAGAAGATCTGGACTAATCCGAAACTATGCAAACTATTTCGAAAATCATGAAAAACGATCTGGAGATAGTTTCAATGTATGAGAGAAACAGTCCCAAGTATCGCAAAACAAACCTCTCAATTGGTCTGGAGGCTACCACGAACACAATTATAAAAATATTTCGGATAGAAGGAAAGCCCGTAATATTTGTGAAATGGCCCAGAGACAGTCCCACCATTATTCCGAAACGAAACGAAGATGGCCCCGAAATAATCTAGAAATCTCAAGTGATACTGAAACAACTTCTGAAAGTAATTACGACACTATCCCGAATGATTCTCGAAGGGGGGCACACTTCACTTCCAAAATTGCTAAAACTTCGATTGATATTCCCGATAGACTCAATCATTAATAAAGGTCAATACTCATACATTATAGAGGTTGTAAAAGCTAAGCAAAACGGAGTCCTGCCCACTCTTCAACAAAAAAGTATCCGGTAGATCTTTCCTCTTCCCAGGGTCTGTGTGACCCCAGAATCATATTTTGGCCTCACATAGTGCACAGGTTTGGACGACGCCAATATGTCTGCCATTTATTACATCCTGATAACCTTTGTTCTAATTTCTTCTACCAGAATATATTTTTATACTGAAATCCTCCACTATAGATGGAAGCAATCAGGTTTAATAAACCTATAACTGTGGACTATGTTAAACGTTAGATGCTGAATTTATCCGCCTTGGCATTTATGTGAACAAGAATATTTGTTTTGTTGTGAGGGCGGTGGATGCAGCAAAAACTTGTGAAATATTTCTTTATGCCTAGGTTTCGAACTCTGAGTTTTCAATATGAAAGTAGTGTTTTTAAAATAACTCATTTGAGGCTGTGTTGTACTATGCGACTCATAAGAACCCCACGTAAGCCTAAATGCCTAAATATTCTTATTATATTTTCTTCAGTGAATATTTGACCTTTCCGTAATAACAACTTCCATTTCTCGCTGGGCTGAAAATTGCAAACGGGATTGTGAAATATTGATTAAGATTTTTAAAGAGTGATAAGCGTCTTGTTAATGTAATTAACACGCCACTTTATATGAATGAATACATTAAAATCCAGACTACGACAACTGAAGGGACAATGAAACTTGATACGAGCGGATTAGTGGGTAGTGAGGATGAGTGCGTAAGGCGTAGCGTACGCAGAAAGGATGTTTCAGCGGAAGTACGCGGCATTAAAGTTGAATTTTCGAACTGATATGATTTTAGGGTTTAATTTAGGAAATTAGACATTTTGTACAAGCAGATGTTTGCATTGTTGTCTCATCCTTTGTCACATTCATTTCACGTTCAAGCGCAGCATTAAGAAATTTCTTGTATGGTCAAAACCAGCCATAATGAGTTATTTCACTTTGTTAAATCACAGCTCGCGTAGCTCTGTCTACTATACACTACCTCTGAAAAACACCAGTAACCCGGATTAAATAAGTGAAATAGGCTAGGCTGAAGGTCTGCCATTATATATAAATGTAAGGCGCGATACCCTCCGCAGAGATCTAAGGCCAGCGCTCCTCTTCCATTTGCGTCGTGACTCCTCTTGATATTTTCCCTACAAATTGGCCGGAGGGACCTACATGTGTTATGCGACTCCGAACGGCATCTGCAAGGCAGATGAGGTTTCACGAGAGCTTTTCATGGCAGAGAATACCCGAAGCGCTTGCCAACACTGCCGAGGGCGACCCGCTTAGAAAAATTTTCTTCTAATTGAAACCTATTTGCTAAATGTTGATGTTAGCTTTGCCCGGGAGTTGAACCCAGCATACGGTGTGATAGGCAGGAGCACGCTGACTCCATCACACCACGGTGCCGCCACGGTCTGCCATTAGCCTCGGAATTTCGAATTCCAAGTTGATAAGAACGCTGTGGTATTCCCAGGCTTATAGTCCAAATCGCAAAGCTAACTAATTCGTCCGCCAAAATTTTTTGCGACGAGTGTATTCCGGGAAAGCGTTCCATATCTAGTTAATTAAGCTCATTGAGTGACCCTTAACCGCCCGGGCGATTTTTTCCGCAACGTCAGTAATATTGTTTAACGATAAGTTACGCCAATCGGGAGCACCAAAAAAGATCATGTCTTCCTTCACCTGCCACTACTAACTAAGTGAATATATCCCAACATCTCTAGATGCTATTACGCAGACTAATACTGCTAAAGTTTGCATGAATTGCGGAATCGTCTTCCTTGTGGATTGCTCAGAGTACACTTTAACCAGCTATCACAGCGGTTATTTGTTTGTCTTCATTATTTCTACTTCTATCCTCTTTCTTGCCAATTGATTTTTATAGCGCTGCGGCATCTGTTGCGGAACGATGTAAACATTGCACTTGTTTCATGGCAATGATGCCTTACTACTACGAAGTATTTCTATTAGATATTACTCATTCATTGCACTCTCGCCAAAACCCCACGCATTTCTTCATCTTACGTGGCGCTGTTTTCGGAGCCCTCACGACGCTCCTCATCGTACATTTGTTTTGCCAGGACTTGGCACGCAGTGCGTTGTGAATAGAAAATATGCTTCAACTGCTGGGTACACATTCAAGTTGAAGATATCCAGTGCGTAGTGTGAAGGACTGATGGAATAATTATATGTTATATATTTCGTGAACAGCTTCTCGACGGAAAACTTTATTTGGGTCCCTCCCTATCTTAACACTTATTTGGGTCCCTCCATATCTTAACTAATGGTCCAAGTTTGGACTTCGTAGAGATGCGCACATCCAGGACACTGGTATATGCTGCTATCGATTATATATCCTGATCGATTTAGTTCAAGAGCAGCCAAGCCTTATTGTGCTGGAGCCCGGAAATGCAGTTGACCATATTTCGAGCGCGACGAAGCCCAGTCAGCCTAAACAGTTGGAGTAATACATGCGACATTAGGTCCTTGGTGCTGAAGTGGCCAGCAGCGCTATCATGTTTTGGTATTTTTTATTCTTATAGAAGCCGATCATCGTGGATTTGGCAGATCAAAAGTTGTTTTCTTTCAGAGAAGTCTAACGGGGTTCGCCGCTCGGCAGTCAATGGCAAGCACCCGAGTGTATTTCTGCCATGAAAAGCTTCTCAGTGAAAACTCATCTGCCTTGCAGATGCCGTTCGGAGTCGGTACAAAACATGTATGTAGGTCCCGTACCGTCAATTCGTAGAAAAAATCAAAAGGAACACGACGCAAATTGGAAAAGAAGCTCAGCCTAAAATCTCTTCGGAGTCTATTCAGTCGCACCTTAGTTTTTGATTTTTTATTCAATGATTGAACCACAAACCTTGTATAGCGTATTATAGCATTGATTGCAAAACCAACGCAAATAAAAATGCAATCACATTTTTCCCTGAACCAACAACACTTGCCTCTATACATTCATGGACACTAGTTTAAGCAACAGTCGCCTTGGTTGTACTCAATATTAGCATTCAATTTAGCAAAGCCAAGTTTCTTTATGCCACAGAATTCAATTTTGAAAATAACGAATGCTAACAACAAAACAGAAAATCGTTCACAACAAACAAGTTATCTAAAGTAACAAGCCTGAAGAAGCACACGCACACATGCACATCTTACATGCATATGCCATATAAAACTACTCAAAAACGATATGGACACCAGATAGTAAAAAAATGCCTTCTATACAGCACGAGGTAGGCAGCAGCAAAAAAGCTTACGCAATGTAAAAATCATCTGCTCACAAAAGCCAAATAACGATAAGTGCAACTAAAAACCAGCAGCTCACCTACGCAATGACACACCTTAGTCTAACCTCAACACATTGATACCACAGCACATACAAATACATGCACTCAAGTAAAGAGCACACACACGCACTCATCACATTGGCGGTGGCCAACTTTACGCTTTGCTGCATCATTTGCTTTAAACACAGGTAACAACAGCTGACAGGTAAAGTATCCATATCCGCACATGC
>JARSSU010005420.1:0-28894 GCA_029619165.1 Eurosta solidaginis | reverse complement strand
CTCCGAATACTGCATTGAAGCCTTAGTAACGCGCCCAGTGACACACGTGTATACGGATTTGTTCGAAAGCGTGATAAAGTTAACCATCGTATTTTCGTTATCAAGTTACAAGTTTTGGTTTTCATTAAATTTTTTAATTGATAACAATCGTATCTTTCTAATAGATCATGTGAAGTTGTAGTTGATGGGTGTCCTCGTATTCTTTTATGGTCTACTCTGGAGTCCTGTCGAGGTTCACTCAGGAAGTATATTGGGTCGACTCTTTTTGTGATGTTCCTCACATGATATTACTACTTGTTTTAATATTCGAAATTTCTCTTGTATGCTGATGATGACATGAAGATTTTTAGCAGAATAACGTGTCCTCTGACTCGACGAACTCAGAGTGCTCTGGCAATGTTGTAGCTGGTGTCAGAAAAATATCGCTTCCCTTAAATATTAAAAAATGCTCCATGTCTCCTTTTCCAAGTCCCGTACTACTATATCCCTACTTCATATTTATTGATGGCTCACAACTAGACACAGGTTCTAAATCACTGATTCTGGGCGTGGTCTTTGGTCCAAGTTTACTGTTCATAGCCATCTCTACTATACCATAGCTAAGTCGTACTCTATGCTGCTTTTGTCAGACGTTCAGTTCAGATTTCTCCGATTCCGTATACTTTAAAGACACTCTTTACTTCACTGGACGCTCGAAACTGGAATATGCTGCTTTTATTTGGCGGCCGTATTATTCTGTCATATTAGTCGATTGGAGAGAGTTCAGAAAATCTTATTAAGTATGCTCTGGTCGACCCTTCATTTGAACTTCCTGTTCCGCTTATGAGTCTAGATGTTTATCTTATCGGTCTTAAGACACTAATGTAGGAGAACTCATATCTCTAACTTTCATTTTTAATTTGATATCTGGGGTGTGGACTGCCCTTTGTTACTGAACGTATTTTCTTTGTATATCCAATTTGTTGTAAGGAATCATGCCACAAGGTTATGTGGGGCTGGCGAGGACTAATATGCGGCCCATGCTCCTGGTGTTAGAGAGCTCTTAAAGAGTTTATTTGCTCCGAATCTTCAGTTGGATTTCTCTCCTATTTTGTGAAAATCGGTAAAATGCATACTTAATTAATGACCAGTTAGGTTAGTTGGTATTTGCCTACAGTTGAATTAGTCTGTAATGGAATGTAACAATTTCAAGATTAATAAATAAATAGATTAAATAGATTACAAGACTTCATTATTACAAGGACTCTTTCCTGACAATTTGTTACAATCTAAGTCCTCAATACATAATCCTTGCAAAGGCTTTACTCGACTCTGCGCCACGTATGCTTGTCCCTCCTCCAACTCCAAAATATTATGATGTCACTTCTACCGGATTGTATGTAATATTTGTGTTGAGCCAAATCGGACCAAAAATACGAGTATTTTGAATACCTCGATCTTTGCGTCACCTAGCGGCGATTTTTTAAATAGGTCGCTTTCTATTCTTGTATGTACTATGTGTTCCAAATATGAGCCAAATCCGACATCATAGGTCGCTTTCTATTCATGTATGTATTATGTGTTTCCAAATATGGACCAAATCGGACCACAAATATGATTTCTTTGAATATCTCGATCTTTGCGCCACCTAGCGGCGATTTTTTAAATAGGTCGCTTTCTATTCTTGTTTGTACTATGTGTTCCAAATATGAGCCAAATCCGACATCATAGGTCGCTTTCTATCATGTATGTATTATGTTTTCCAAATATGGACCAAATCGGACCACAAATATGATTTCTTTGAATATCTCGATCTTTGCGCCACCTAGCGGCGATTTTTTCATAGGCCGCTTTCTATTCTTGCATGTATTATGTGTTCCAAATATGAGCCAAATCGGACCACACATACGATTTTTGTGAATATCTCGATCCTTGCGCCACCTAGTGGCGATTTTTTTCATATTATTGCATTGTCATCGGGTTCTGAACTATAATATTCCAAGTTTCAAGCTTGTAGCTTATCGGGAAGTTACTTAAATTTGTATTACACAATTCGCTGACAACGGCCGTGGAGCCATGCAGTTCCAGACTTTTTTTGTATTGATTGTATTGAAGTATGTAATACAAATCTACATAGTAGTTTCTTATCACACAACGGATTTTTACTCATTTTTAATTTTTCTTGCTTTTTTACGTTCTAGGGGGGCGAACTTTTTTTATTAAATATATAATAATAAAAATCCGTTCTGTGGTAAGAAACTACTATGTAGATTTGTATTATATACTTCATTACAGTCAATACAAAAAAAGTTCAACTCATACAAAAAGATCAAAACTGCATTGGTCACGTACTCCTTTGCGACTCATCCCGGATCATCGTAGACTAATCGCATTTTTTGCAGGGTTATTGTTGAATTCTGTTTATCTATGTAGTTGTGGATTCTCTTTCATACTCACTTCCTTTGGGCTTTGTGGGTTTCAATTCATTAAATTTATTGAAATAAAAATTAAAATTTAAAGCAATATTAAAGAAAAACATAAATAATATCTACGTATGCAAATTCGTATCCGTATGCGTGTGTGTGTATATATATATATATATGTACATGAATGTTTTCTGATAATTTTTTTTTGCAGCTTAAATGTGTCAATTGTTGCCACCGACAATAGGCGACGAATAAAAAATTGCGGTTATTCAATCTTCTTTGGTTTGATAAAATAGTGTCATTTAAATTAATTTAATTCTGAAAGAAATTATGCGTAAGCGTCAGTCCTTGGCTTGCTTAAACGCCGTATATAATAACAGATAATTAATGTGGCAAACTCTCAGCAGACTCTTCGATTTCCATCATAATTACTCGCTCATGTAAACTTATCTCTTTACCGCCAACGCTATTTTGGGATGAATTAAAACCACGATAGACGAATTTTTGTTGCATCTGCTCTGGCTTGATATGCTGGGAACTTTAACTTAGACACCCAGGCGTACAGGAAGATCTATTTGCGTAGAGTGAAAATCCATTCCATGCATCGCATGTTGCTGTGCTTTTAAGAAACGTAGCCTTAAAGGTAGCGGCTTGCTTTTCCACCGCCAGAGTGTTAACTCGAAAGCGCCCTCTATCTTTAATATATAATAGAACAAGGTACCATACGACTTGTCTACATATGCAGGCCTCATTACACTTCATATACACATTGTGGCAGCCACACATGCATATAAACAGCAAAGCTAAGAGCGAAAGAGAAAGAAAAACATTCATCAAAACACACATCATGTAATTATCAGCTAAAAGCAAAGATGATATTACTCACACCTATACACATGTATTAAGCCGAATAAGCAACTATGACATGCAACTCTTCGAGAAGGCTGTTCGTGAAAAGCCTAGGATAAATAGGCGTACGAAGCAGATGAGAGTAGAAAAGCAGCGCAAGCTGCGGAATAATCAATCAGTTTGCGTTAAACATGCAATAAGTGAAGTTTGCGTGTAATTTAATTGTGAAGTACTACTGCTTTAGTAGTATTGTAAATAAAGAACATTTTGCTGTATAGAATACCTGAGTTATTAATACGACAGTTCAGCGATTCAAACTGTTACAGAATGTGGAAAACAATCAAGAATTCCCTAAATTTTGCTTCAATATTAAAGTATGTCACTCAGCGTGCAGCGCACGTGTAGGGCGTTCTATACAATAAGTGCCGATATCCAATTTCAGGCGCGAACTTTTTGTAAATTTGTTCAACGAATTCAGTGATTACGTATTTGCTTTGCATTTTCTTGTATTTCCAAGTATTTTGTATCTTTTCAGGAATCAGCACGGAAACCATTTTTGTCATTATCAGCAAACACTGAGCCTACCAGCACATTTCTCATTTCTTTTTTTATTTATTTTATTTTTTATTTTTATGTATCTTATTAAGTTAACACCCACACCACACGAGTATTAATATTATGGTGTACGTTATTTCTGAAATTCGTTTTTTTTTGCACAAGTCACTCGCTGAATATTCAGTTCACACGCAGAACTTATTATCAAATCAGTAAAAATAATAAACCAGATTTATTCAACAACTTTCTCTCATCCTCTAGAGGCTAAACAGTGTTGCTTGTACCTGTTTGATGAAGGCTTAGGTTTTCATGTTTTATGGCTTGCCTACTTGCCAGGTGACTTTAACGCTTTCTCCAGCAGAGACCATTTTTAATTCCGCAGTTTTTAATTTATGCATTTGCATACTTTGATGTCAAAGAGTTTTGTTTGATCTCATTGATATTATATGTTGTTCTGCTTTGATATCACACAGTCTTATCATTCTCTGTTAGTGTCAAAGTTAACGCCGACGTACACGGCAGCCTGTATCTTACGATTTCGTTTGATGCTATGAAATCAGTTTTCATATCAGCGACTTTCGTTACACATTATCATTACCGTCTGGTGGCAGAGGGCTATCTGTTTTGATACACCCACGCTGTTTTTAATATCATATGGCATGTTGCCATATCAAAGGCTATTATTGTGTATCACACATTTCTTTGCTGTAAAATGATCTTGTTTAATATCGCGTTTTTTAATAAAAAATTGTCTTTTTAATATAAAATGGCCTCATTTGATGTCATATCATCATCTGCTTGTATCACTGGTTGACGTTTGATGTCACATAGTGATCTATTTCAACATCGTACGGACATTTTGATGCCATAAGATCTGTTTTACATATCTAATTCCAACGCTGAGTGAAATAAACCCTACTCGGCTACCGTTTCGAAAAATTCCTACCTCAGAAAATCTTGTTTTTTTTTAGAAAACCTTAGACCGTTTCCTATTTCAGAATTTGATTCCTAAACCCCTATCGCAAACTTCGGTTGAAGAACGCATATATTGGAATTTGGTTTTAAAATGCCCTATCTGAGCTCAAGTGGCTTTGGCGTTGACGAAAAAATATTGGGATAGGGCGTTCTTCAGCCGAATTTTGAGATATGGTGTTTTTGAAACAAATTTTTTTCTGAGATAGGGAGTTTTCGAAATGGCAGCCTAGATGGGGGGATATTCCACTCAGCAGTCGATTTGATCTCTTTTGGTATCACGCAGTCTGTGCGAACAAAAGAAAAACTTCGTTGATGTCATAGCCACATAGTTCCCTTCACTGTCAAATGATCTCGTTTGTTATCGCCGTTTTCTTATCACAGGTTCTCATTTGATATATGAGGATCTTTATATATATCGGAACAATTTTCCGTCATCCATTGTCAAATTTGGTTTGGAGGCCAACCGGTTTCATCGTTGCGCCATCAGCAGTGCTGCTTTTCATCAAAAAAGGATGAAGGCAAATCGTTTCAGTATACATCAATAACTCACCCTGTCGGCAAATCAACATAAAAAAATGAATATAACAATGTATATACCTATCATATGATCGCCTGCCTTGATATCAAATGATCTCTTTTGATCTATCTGTCGAAAGCACAGGTTTCTAACTAATGTTACACGATGGTAGTCAGTGCTTTTTAATACCATAAGATCGACTATCATATCACAGATATTTAGTCGCGATAACACATGGTCTCTTTTGTTATCGTATAATAATCTCTGTTGATGATGTCTGATGTCGTTTGGTAATTAATTAATTTTTGATATCGTACGATGCCTTTTGAACTCATTCAACTTTTTCATATCACATATTCTTATTTGATGTCGTGTGACCTGAATCAATAATCACATAGCTTCGTTTCAAGTCACACAACCGGTTTTCATATCACCGCTCCTCAGGCAATACGACCATCCTCTTTTGATGTCACGGTTACCTCACAGCGTCCTATTTTACTTTCGCCTTTTTGGCTTCTAATGCCAAGAGGTCTATCGTCATATCACAGACTCTCATTTGATGACAAAAAGTTGCCTTGCCTTCAAAAGATTTCATTTGATATCGCATGTTTTTTTATCACAACATCTAATTTGATTTGAGAACGTTTTTTTACATGTCGCATGAATGCCTGTTTTAATATCACGTGATCTCTTTTTATGTCTTTTAATACTCTGCTGAGGTCACTGTTTACCGTGTGATGTCATTTATTGTTCTGTATTGATATCGCGCGGTGCCTTTTGATGTCACAAGACTCTCAGTTAGTAACACAAAACTCCTTTAACTTTAGAAGGATCCCTTTGGATATAAGGTTTTTATATCCATTACTCTAACTTGACATCACAACAACTCTTTTTCTCTTGAATTATTTTTTTATCGCAAAGTCCTCTATTAATAGCGAAATATATATTTTTTTAAGTCACAGCAATTGTTTTATTATCACGAAATATTTCACATAGAGTAGTACGGTGATTATGCTTGTTAAATAACTATCCCTTAATAGCACTTGGCTTTCTTAGAATGAAATGAAAGAAGACGATATGCATATCCTTGCTATAAGATAACACAGTACTTAATTGCTATCACATTATGCAACATATCGGTGATATTCTGCGCCAAGCGGACTTTGTGGCAATGTTTCAATTGAATAAATATTACCTCTATTGGCTTGACAATTCATATTGAGCCTTAAGTTCGTAGCTCAGAAATAACGGCCACCCTAACAAACATAATGATTTTAACACGTTTCGCCATCTTCAAACCATATTCATAGTAGTGGAAAACATATATAAAAAACCAAATAGAGCAAGGATGAACAAATAGCATTCATGTAACTTACTAACTATATAAATACATATGTAGGTATTAGTTTATATCTTTCCGCCTTCATTTGGCTCGTTGATTTCTGGTGAGTTATTATAGTGATTCCACACAAGAGTCAGCAATGACAATGACAATAACTACAAAGTTGGAAATCACGGTAGCGCAGTCGGGAGACTGTGCCGTGCATAAAAGTCAAAAGTTACTAACAACCAAACAGCTAAGAGCCAGCAGCTATGAGTCAGTAGCCAACAGTTAACCGGCAATTGTAGCATTGAGACCAAACAAACCGCAAATGTGCGATAACAATAAGACCAGCAGCTATTCTTGCTTGGTTGCCACCTTTTTTGCTTCTAGGAATAATTTCAACTACAATTACCGGTCGTTGGCTCTTGGTTGACACAGCTGCCTTCAATAGGCTTCATTTTGTAAATGTATATGTAAATATATGCTTGAGTGTGAGCGATTATATTTATTTGTCTGTATAACCTGTGATTATGGTATATAATGTTGTAATAGAAAATAATATTGTGAATATTTTTGGTTGTCGCTGTGCCAGCTTGTTTTTAAGATTTTCTTTGAATATAATTTTTTGTTGTTAGGTTTTTAATGATACTTGTTAAATATAACTGAGCAATTCACAAAAGTGTCGTGTGCATGTAAAAATTTAATGTTTGAGTAATTTCCATGGCTTCCAATATAAGTTTTTATTCGAGATACCATTAACGGCGAATCTGAGACCTTGTGAATCGCCTATATCAATAGGGCGGCTATGATTTGCATAAACATATATTCTGCACGTAAATCTGCTAGTTTGCATAGTTCAACATACATACATTTACCTTTACATTGAAATTTCCTACTGTGCCACACACAAACATACACTTTAACTGTACGGAACGTAACACAGTTTGATATTTCAGTTTGATTTTACCTCAGAATCAACCCCCCGTTTAAGTTTGAGTTCCAATTTACATACGCTTAAAGTTATGCAGGAAGTGCAGGTTGCAGGAGAAAACGTTTTTAACAAATTCTGTGTTCAGCTGTCAAATGTAGAAGCAGCACGAAGGATAGCTCCTAAAAAGCTTTTGCCGCAGAGCTTTTGTATTGAAAGACGATCATCATTTGCTCTTAACCGCCTAAGCAATTTTGGCTGTTTCGTAACAAATCACACCAGCTATCCCTGTTTCGCGATAACTGACGCCAATTTAGAGCTCTAAGGTAGGCCAGGTCTTCCTCCATCTGCCTCTCTCAACTCAGTGAAGGTATACCTCTTCACTTGTTGCCAAACTGTGGTGTCGACGGAAGTTCTTTCTTGTCTGGAGAGTCTTCGTCAATTCGTATACATGGGCTAGCCAGCGATACCGTTGGTTTTATGTTTGTTGCACTATTGTCTTACCTGTGCAAAGGTCGTGGAGCTCATCACTATACCTCGCTCGATACTCGCCATCGGCATCACAGACAGGACCATAAATATTCCGGAGAACTTTTCTCTCAAACACACCACCTCGTCTTCTCTCGACACCGTCCATGATTCCGAGCTATACATCAGCACAGGTATGGTGGACTCTCAGAGCATGATTTCTGTTGTTCGAGAGAGGACTTTACTTTTTAATTGCCTACTCAGTCCAAAGTAGCACTTGCTGGCAAGATGAAATTCGATACTAGTTCTATATTTCTCCCGTCGCAATGCTTCCAACTGACACTATTAACATTGCGATGTCGTGCGATATGTCATTGCCTCCCTTCATAGATCCTTCGAAAGCGTTTTTAACCAGTTAAATCGTAGGCGGTTCTAAAATAGTCGCAGTCTTTGATTTACTAATTGAAATATGTACATATAGCTCGAACTTCAGCGCCGTTGGTGCAAGTGTGTCTAAAATTGTTGCGCTCTGCATCCGATTGGCACTAGTTCGTAGTAGCATTATACCTTTAGTGTAGGTTATGAACACATTCGATATGGGGTTCAATCCGATCAGCCGGTTCAACAAAATCTAACCTTTTGTTCGCTTCGCCGATTTTGTGGCCCCTCAGTAGGTCTGTTTTTGGTTAATCATACCGGTTTCAGTTTTGACTTTATTGCCGTTAGCAATATCAGTGATAGGGTTGATTTCAGTTATGACAAAGAAATCTACAACTTTTGCTTACAAGTATCAGCAGCCGGGTACTGGTTCTACTTTCAGATGTAGTCATGAGATTTGGTTTAAGTTCCGGTTTTGTTTTCGGCTCCCATTTCAGTTGAGGTCAGAGCACTAGTTATTTTTCTGTTACGATTGAGGTCTTAAATACTAATTGCAAGTCCGGTTTCCCATTTTCAATTCGAATTTGCGTGCAATTTTCGATACTGGTTTCAGCTCCGAGGTTTAGATACTAAATCCGGTTTAAGTTGCGGTTTGGAGTCGGATTTCTATACCAAATTCGCCTTCGTTTCATTTACAATTTTGGTTCCGACTCCAATTACTAATTCTGTTTCGATTGATCTTCGGCTTCGGCTTGGATTTCCACACCAATTTCGATATTAGTTCTGATTCCCGGTTCGCTATCGGTTTCCATTCGAATTTCTGTCCCAAGTTCGATACCGGTTCCAGTTCCATTCCAGGGGCTACTAAACTAAATTCGCATCAGTGTTTACCTTTTTGCGGAAAGAACTTTGAGCCGCATGATGTGCATACAAATTAACAAATATCAATTTTTTATTACCTAAAATTTAATTTTCACACCACACATACTATACACTGAGTTGAATATCTTCCGTAGCGTGAAATAAAAAAGAGCATTGAAGAGCGCAATAAAATTTTGAATGCCTTACGCTGTGTTTGATAAAGAGTAGGTAGTAACTCGTCGAATTAGTATGCTACTCTGCTACCACAATCAAGGTTAGGTTACGGCATAAAAAGTTACAAAGATTTAAATATTTTATGAGCAGATAAGTATGTATGTGGCATATAATCTGTCATATAAGCTGTCAAATGTGTTAACATGGTTAGCAAAATGCGAATGTTCCTCATACGCCATGGACGACTGCGCGTGATTGCGAGTGTTGGATTGGCTTTGTAATTAGGGCTGCCAACTTGAAAATATTCCAAAACCGGAGATTTAAGTTTCGAAAATGGCTAAATATGAAAATCAAACTAACACTTTCGTTCGTGAAAACCGGTTTTATTTTGTCTAAATATAAGTCTTCTAAAACCGTGTTATAAATTCAAAGACATTTTACTTTCGTGTAGATAAACACATATTTATGCATATTCAGTTATGCATATTTATTAAAACAAAATTATTTAAATAAACGAAAACATTTTAACAATTCAAAAAAGTACTTTTGTAACTATTTGGCGCAATTTTTAATTTTTAAATCCGTATTTCTCAGTTTTCTGAGATAATTTTAAAAGGGTTTGTTGTGCAGGTTGTTTCAAAAGGTTTAAGAATTCTTGGCATGTCATTTTATAATTTATTTTAATCATTAATTCTGCCTATATCTACTGACATGCAGTTTCGCTCATTAGTCCATAAATTTCCCACTAATGAGAAAACACGCTCCACAAAATCGTTACGTATAGGTATAGATAAAATAGTCCCGATAACTTCTGGAAGCTCAGAGAAATCGGTACTTTTGAATAACCGAACCCATTTTAAATCGACTGGGATTACTGAAACATCTATTGATTGAATAAATTGGGAATGTATTTCCTTTAATTTTCTAACGTCATCGTATAGCCGATCTTCATTAAAATTTTTTAAGCCAAGTACCTCCACTGTCTTGAGCGCATCGTCGTATGTAACCACATTGGTTAAGTCAAATCTGCTAAATAACTTGAAAACCGAATTTTCAAAATCATAATATTGATCTAAGTATTTTATTGTCTTTTTGTATACTTCATTAGCATAATTCTTGAATTTTTCTTGGTCTGAATTGTCCAGAAATTTTAAGTTCCTCATGACTTTGGCTCCAAAAAAACTGATATAGTTGTCGGTCTTGTATTTTAGACTTAACGCTAACAAGAATAGAATGTAAGTCGGCTGACGTAACCGTATTTTCTCAAGTGCCAATATTGCCTCTGTCATAATATTCAAATAATGATGCGTAAAGTAAAGAAAACATTCTGAAAGCGTAAGTTTTGAAGATAAATTTCCGACATCATCATAATTACTGCCTTGTACGAACTGCCATATAACCGGATGACATTTAGATTCCCCACCGGCTTTTAAAATACATCGATATGGCAGGCCACGATTGTATTAAGCGATCAACAGCTTTACCTAAAGTAAGCCATCTGATCGGTCCGTGCCGAATAACTTTTCTGTACTCAATTTCAAAATCTTCAAAAAAGGTTTCTAGTTCTTTGGTGCGCTTTGCACTATTCGAAAACTCGGAGTAAACTCTCAAAACTAAGTTTTCAACATCAAAACACAATGTCTTCATAGAAATTCTTGCAGCATTATGGAGGACATGACAATTACAATTTGCCTGTACCACGTTTGTATCATGAAACTTATTTGTAATTTTTTGGTACACAGAATTACGTACACCATAATTTACTGAGACATTATCTGCAGAAAACGCAGAAAGTTGGTTTGTACTTAAATTATATTTTTCTAGGAACTTTTCTATATTTTCAAAAATTTTTGATGAAGTTTCCTCTGCGTCTTCAAAAAAATCCATAAGTTTATTTTGAATACCTTTATCACAGTCAAAATAACGAACAACAATTGGGTACATTTTTTGAGATCCTCTATTTGAAGCATGCCAGTCAAACAAACCACCGCTGTATAGCTAAATGGTTAGCGCAGCATGCCTAAAGCGTACTGATGATGAAGGCTTAGCACCCTTCGAAATGGATCTATCTGCGCAGCTATGGCAGGTTGTCTGAAAAATTTTCTACTTACTATTCCAAAAACAAAATACAATTTTTCAAATTTAGAAAAATTAAAAAATAACAATAATTATCATTAGAAAAAAATTATTGTTCTGACCTTGAGCTCGATTCGAACCTTGAATGAAGCATCTGTAGCTATAGAAAAGTGAACTTGTGAACGACTAATTTTCAAGTCTTGCAAAGTGGATTTAATTGAACAGGGGGCAAGAACCTTTAAAGCAATTGATTCAGCTTTAGTTCTTCCACAGTGAACTTTTTGAGCTGATGATGAGTATAAATATATTAGTGCATTCAACTTGATTTCGCAAATCAGTACTCAAATAACTGTGACTGTGATTTATAGCATGGTAAATAGAACATACTTCTATGATAGCTACCCTCATGTCTTCAGAAGAGTTTTTCTGCGGCATAAATGCTGTCATTAAAGAGTTTGCATCCACGGTCCTAACGTTTTTTTTTGTGATTTTCACTTCCAATGTGCTTAGATAGGGCATTTTCGCCATCCCATTTTACTGTAAAACTTAAGTTACAGAAAATACATTTCTCAAGTTTTCATCGACTTTGCGAATCCACTTTTTGTATTTCTCATTTTCTAGCCACGACTGTTGAAAAACACAATCATATTTTTTTCTTTTCTGCTGAGGCTCAGTATCTCCGTTCATGCTAGTACCTGCGAATAACAATAAAAGGCTGTAAACAACAGTTCCCATCTTTAGGTCCATGCATATGTATGACGTACGTAAAACTTACCTTTGTATAAAATAATAGTTAAATATTACACATCTGTTTCAGTTAATATATTTCAGCGAATTTTTATATTCTACGGAATTTTTTATATCTGTCGGTATAAAGAATGTTCGCATACGACTCGGTTATTCGATTCCAATTTGTTTATTTCTTTGTTCCAATTCCAGTGTCCTATGAAGGTTTTATTAAGTCTGTTCTTAAGGTGACTCAGTATCGCTCAAGGTCGCCCAAAACTACATTTTCAAGTTTTATCAAATTAAAAATATGAAATTCGTTTTGGACCGCGCAATATCTGTTACAAGTGTATTTTTCTCACTTATTTTATTGAAATAAACTATAGCAAATGCTTGAACCTCAGAAAGTTATGTGCAAATATTAAATTTTGAACTAACACTCCCCTAAATCCGGAGAAATACGTCCGAAAACCGGAGACCGGAGACACCAACCTCAAAACCGGAGTCTCCGGTCGAAAACCGGAGGGTTGGCAGCCCTATTTGCAATGCAAGTTAAATCTGATTATGCATATTTGAAAGCAGTGATAATAAAAAGGTAAGAGTTGCAATGGAGATGTCTGGTGTCATTGATGTGTGCGAGTTTGTTAATATGAAATTGGTAAGGAAGATGCAAGCATTAAGGCACTGTGAAGCTGTATGATTGAGCGATTTTAAAGTAACAAATCGATGTAAGATTGGATTTAGTTGTGAAAAAGAGGGATATTGGATTTTGAAATTGGGTTTAAATGTGGCTACGGTGACATTTATCTTTTATATATATTTGAAGTTCGGTTGCACCAAAGGCCCTCATTTCTTCTGAAACTCAGCAACATAAATCGTACGACCGTTGCCTTCTTGGCCGCCTTCTATTAGAACCTTGTACCTGCCATGTGCAAAAACCGTGCCTACATTACAAGGGCCTAGAAAACTTGGCTTCAATTTTAGCCAAGCACCAGATTGCGTTCGCTTAATGGCAACTATATTGTTTATGCGGTGCGTGGTTTCCTCTTTCTTGTGTTTCTTAAACGTTTTCCGATTCCTTTCTTGCATCTTGAAAACATTAACTCCGCTTCTTAACGTATCTTCTCATGGTCTTTGTCTCACTTCTGTTCAACTCATTTTTCCAACAACTCATTCAGTCGAGATACAGTATTTACTCGCATGAGATCAGGCATGCTTATCTATCGGTGTTGGGAGTCCTTCTGTCACCCTACTTCCTTCCTTCTGCCAGACATTCTAGAGAGCTCCTTACGACATTGCTGATTATAGCGATCACCTGAGGAATAAAGTATGTTTTCGCTAGTACGCCTCTTGTTTTATTGCTATATAAATGATCCTGCTTATGTTCGTCTAAATTAGTTCATCCGCCACAGTATACAACATGACTATTACTTCTTTGACGGGATCTCTGTAGAGAATGCCATGCTTTTGATAAAAATCTTCATAAACTATCCATACGTTCAAGCAGCAAACACGAAAGTTTACTTAGTGCATCGACATGCTTCATTATCGATCCGCTGCTATGTCCAATCTTGTAACAGTTATCCAGCAAAAACATTGCTCAAAGAGATACTATTGACGGAATATCGCGATTTTAATTCTCATGCGAGAGGCATCTATAAATAATTGCTTTGGGGTTAAAAACTTTATAACGGGGCTTTCAGCAGCCTTCAGCTACTGAAAAGATGCTACCTTCCCATCTCTCAAGTTAACTTTTGAGTTTTCGCTATCACCGCATAACTTTTTATGAACCTCCGAAAATACGACTGTAAACCGAGAAAACGGTGCAGGGACTTTTTATCGTGAAGTATACGGTAATTCGTGGCGGCCGCTGTAGTGAGGACAGCGTACTGTGCATTTATACCAAAGATCCCAGATTCAAGCCCCTGACAAAGCAAAATTGAAATTTTTCAATTAGAAAAAGGCGTTTCCGTGCGCGGTCACCCCTCGGTAATGATTTAGCAAACACTCCGAGTGTATTTCTGCCATGAAGCGAAGCCCGGCCTAAAATCTCGTCGGGAGGGTATCGCTCTTTGCATTTACCTCGATCCTTGCGCCACCTAGGGGCGATTTATTTCATAAGTCGCTTTTGATTCTTGCTAGTATTATGTGTTCCAAATATGAGCACAAATACGATTTTTGTGAATATCTCGATCCTTGCGCCACCTAGCGGCGATTTTTGTCATCGGTCGCTTTCTATTCTTGTATGTATTATGTGTTCCAAATATGAGCCAAAGTGGGCCCAAATACGATTTTTGTGAATATCTCAATCCATGCGCTACCTAGCGGCGATTTTTTTCATAGGTCGATTTCTATTCTTGTATGAATTATGTGTTCAAAATATGAGCCAAATCGGACGACAAATACGATTTTTGCGAATATCTCGATCTTTGCGCCACCTAGCGGCGGTTTTTCTTATTATTGCATTGTCGTCGGGTTCTGAACTATATTCCAAGTTTCAAGCTTGTAGCTTATCGGGAAGTTACTTAAATTTCAATTACAAAATTCGTTCACAATAGCCGTGCATGCGGCCATGCATGCGGCCATGCGGCAGTGCGGCCTGCCTGTCAAGTCAAGCTAAATAAAACCGTTGAAAAAGATGATGATATGATGTATCAGACAGGAAAGACGTGGACAGAAGCGAGGAACTGCAAAATTTATAAGATCATGTGCATATCCTACGCCGTACGCTAGGTTAGGTGATAGCTGCCCTGATAGGGGAAGCTCACTTGGACAAGATGAAGTTAGACTGAAAAATTTGCTTATATCTCTAAAAAGAGAAAACTGAATGCTCACGATGGGCATACAATCCGGACACTGCTTTCTGGCTTCACATGCTTAAATGTTACACCTCGTCAATTTCCGTGGATGTGGGAAGTGTGAGCTGCAGGAAGAAACGGTTGAGCATTATCTATGGTCGTGTCCTGCGCTCACCAGGTAAGGGCTCCATCTACTAGGGGCGGCAGAGTTGCTAGATCTCTAGTCAGCTTTTAAGGTAGGTTCTATACAATTTTTAATTTTCGCCAAGAGGATGGACTTATTTTATAACATAAGTCCTGGATACCTTACTTATTTACTTAATTGGCGCTTAACCGTCTAAACGGTTATGGCCGTACAACAAGGCGCGCCAGTCGCTTCTTCTCTCTGCCAACCGGCGCCAATTGGTCACACCAAGGGAGTTTATATCGTTTTCCACCTGGTTCTTCCAGCGGAGTGGGGACCGTCCTCTACCTCTGCTTCCAAAGGCGGGTTCCGATAGAAACACTTTCTTAGGCGGATCGTCATCCTTCATTCGCATAACGTGGCCTAGCCAGCGCAGCCATGTTAAACTAAACTAACCTAAAAATGTCTCCGTTAATCTTTGTTCGTAATATGAACGAACTTCCTGTTATAATTATAAACTTATGTAACAGTCATAGCTTGAACTTTGACTTATTCGTCCTTCTCTTCTGGTCGTAAATGAAAGTTGAGAACAATATGTAACAATTGATTTTCTAGCACAGAAAAAGTTCTTTGACTTTCAAAATACTCTATTACAAATTCTCTATATTATTTTCGTATAAGAGCCAATTAAGTGCTATGTAAATTGAAACCTTTTCGAAAAATTTTGCTGTCACAAAAGCCACATTTAAATTAAAAGCTGCAAACTATGTAATATCATTAAAAGTAATTAAACTAAAGGTATGACATCGTACAAAAAACGGGTGGAAAAAATAACAAAAAACAATTTCAGAACAACTAATTTTTATTCAAAGCACAGTCTACGCACCCACTTCTCCCCTCTAACAGGCGCAAGCGCAAACACAACAATTAAAACTTTCGCAAAAAGTGCTCAAAATCTATTGAAATGTATAATAAATGGACTTAGTATCCTTAGTGAAAGTAAAACTAACGAAAGCTTAAGGACACACACATACACATAAGCATATGAAAGCAAAAACTATGCATGTGTGTATGTATGGTGTGGTGGAGAGCTCGGTCTGACCAGGAACGTTTAGCACATATATATTTTGCAAAATTTGTTGGGCTAGCGTTTGAAAAACGTCTGTAATCATTTTTTTTTGTTTACTGAAATATTCAACTTGGCAATAGCAACAACAAAATCAGGAAAATTTGAAGCCTGGCAAAGTTATCTTAGGACATAAAGCGACAAAATGTCGACAAATTTACTACATAGAAGTTTTATACGTATGTTCTCTAAGTAAACTCAAGCTCATGTGTTTGAGTATGCATGTGCATTTGTATGTGCGTTGTATGTGAACGAGTATATATATAAAGTGAAATAATGGAAGTGATTAGTGAAAGAGTCACGGTTCCAATGGGAAAAGGAATGTTGTCGGTTGCGGTGTAAAGAAATGTATAAAAAAGTCTTAGCATTATGATTTGTATAAATAATTATTGCTATTATTATTTATTTGCTCACAGTATTGAGCAATTGAACTGAAAAAAACAAGTAAGAGATATCTAAGTTCGGGCTTTGTAACGAACAGTATATATTCAGCGTGCAGCTGCAATTGATACATGTCATTTCAGCATAATACCCTCTACGCCTCTTAAAGAGTAGACATGATACACACTACTATTTTCGCTGTGTGTCCTAAGATATAGCTCATTATATCTCTAGTTTACGCACCTACATATAACGAATGTTATATAACGGTAGTGCGTTTAGTCGTTATAACCGAACACATCAGTTTTTCTAGAAATAAATCGCCTGCTCATAATAAAATATGTCGCACACCCTGGTACGATCACGTAATTCTTTCATATACGACTCTAGGCTCCCGAAAACTAGCTCTGGCATACATAAAAGGGGCGCCGTGCAGCCCTAGTCCGTTTCAAAACTTGAATTTTTCCTCTTTCGTTATAAGTTCGCATGAACGGAAATGAAACACATTGTAGATAAAACTATTTTTTAATGCAAAGATAATCATCTATTATATGATAACAGCGGCCCTCTTAACAACTCTTCACCTATAAAAAGCGGCGTCGATGGCGCCTTACCCTTTAACGATTTCATTAACTTTTCTCAAAGCATATCACTATCGCCAACCGCCTCAGTCGATTTAGTATTATGATAGGTTTAACGATTTTCATACGCACCATTGCACAAACTTCTTCATCAAGAGTCCTCAATAGCAGTCCACACATCACAATATCAACATCCAAGGCATATATCTATGGCCCTATTACGAGTCGTTAACTACTCAACATAGTGAGGCTGTAATTAAAACAACTCAACTTCTAGACAACTCAACTCCTGTTCGGTATACGAATGACAACTCTAGTTCAGTTGAAGATTGAACTAGGTGTTGCCACTCATCGGAAGCGCGATGCAATTGACAGAATAAATGAACAGCTGTCTCAATTTGTGGCGCGAAATATAGCCATTTAGCCACAAGTGATTTTGGCATTACAAAGCAAAAGGTATATTAGACCGAGCGAACAATCAATTTTACAATGGCGAAAATGTGCCGATGATTGATATCTGTCGCAAATACGAAAAACATTCGCGCAGCTACATCTACCAACCCCTAGGAACTACCAAGCACACCTCCTCTCCCTCTCAAGTAAGAACATGGGCAACGACCAATGATGATGCTCCCAAATGCAAGTATATTGCAGATTTAGAAAGGTGACGCATTTGCTGATTACTAAACACAATATAAGGACATTCCGCAAACAGCGCGTCTCGAGCGAATGGCCTAATATCCTATCTTAAAAATATGCGCCACACTCAAACTCCTGGTGAATGCTATGGCAGCTAATCAAAAAGCCGTGGAAATGATTTTGGTGTTGGACTGTTTTAGATATATTATAAGGGCATATTTGCTGTTGAAGTGTTAGATTAAAACCAACAGCAACAATTCGTATTATCTACTACTAGAACAAAATTCCCAGCGAGTAGTGGATTAGTATCCATCGAAGGACTCACGTTAGACATAATTTCACCTATATTGGCGACGGGGTACTAGCATCCGCAAGAACCTGCGGACCACCTCGTCCAACTCGGAAGTCGCTCCCATTTAAATTTCCCAACTTTATTCAATGTAATCCTTCCGTTTTTAACCATTGTTTTTCTCTATAAATAGGGCTACAAAATTGTGATTAATTAGTTGATTAAAAAATGGTTTTCACCTACGGCTTTAAACTTTAGTTTTTTTGTCTGCCAGTTTGGTAACGTTTTATGAGCCCGCTGACCATCTAATGTAACTTATCAAAGGTAGATATCAAAACAAGCGTTCGATACTCCGTTTTTAGGCATCCTGATCTCTGTTTTTAGATCCCGAAAGATGTGAAATTTAAAATTTTTTCCTGTCGAAAATATTTACAAATCCCACCAAAATGCCCGCCCGATGATGAGGTCCGAAATATGATGGTCACTGGTCCACAGATGTTTTTTCCACAGAACATCTTTCTCGGTTGCCGAGCCCTCTCGCCTTTGGTTGCAATATTAGCTTCAAAAATAGCCCTGGCGTGGATCCAACGCATTTCATGCTTTAGTGTGCTACAAAAAATTAAGAGCAAAATACCAACAATTTCTGAAAATTTTAGCCGAAATGATGTATTACCAAAATTTAAATTTTTTTATTTTTATACCAGATTGAGCAGAGGCCTACACAGAGTATATTAAGTGCATTGGATAACGCCGATTGGTCCTTGGTTTTTTTTTTTTTGGGTTGTACATATATAAAGGAATCGAGATAGATATTTAGACTTCCATCATATCAAAATAATCAGGATCGAAAAAAATATTGATTGAGCCATGTACCGCTCCTGTCCGTCCGTTAACACAGAGTATACTGAGTAAATTTGAGCGGTAGCTTAGCATGAAACTTCTGGATATGTAGAGTTACCTGAGCCACTCCATCTCAGATCGCTATTTAAAAGAACGATATCGCCCAGACCATAACCACGCCCACTTTTTCGATATCGAAAATTCGAAAAACGAAAAAGTGCGATAATTCATTAACAAAAGACCGATAAAGTGACGAACTTGATTAGAAAATGAGTTGAAACTTATGACGCAAAATAAGAAAATTAGCACTAAAATCTTTGGACAATCGGCGCGTGCCCCGCCCCCCACTTTAACGCAAGGTAATTTAAAAATTTTAGCAAGCCCTGTTAGTAATTGGCCCAGTCGTTGAAGATATCATGATGAATTGCAGGAACGGACTCTTATTACTTATATAGTACGCTTAATAAAAATAGCAAAATCGGCAGAAGGACACGCCCCCAAAAAAAAAATTTTTTTAAAGTTTAAAATTTTTTAACAAAAAATTAATATCTTTACGTCAGTATAGGTAAATATGTCAAGATTTCAACTCCCAGATAAGGAGTATAGGGCCAACAAAATACCAAAAATAAAATAAAATTTAAAAATGCGACAGGCGTGGCTCCGCCCCTTTTTCATTTAATTTGACTCCTAGGCTACTTAACGCCATAAGTCGAACATTAATATAACCAATCCTTTTGAATATTGTAGGGAGCATAGATTTTATGGCGTTATACATGTTTTCTAGCCTGCAAAATGACTCCCGTAAATCGGTTGATGTCACGCCCAGTTTTTATACACAGTCGTCCGCTACTGTCCTTCCGCATGGCACAGATTAAAAACGATAACCTTGAGCAAAAAATCGGATATATCTCTACTAAATCTCAGTCAAGTACTTATAGCTGAAACATCACTTATACTTGGCATGAAAATATGAAGAAATCGACTATGACCACGCCCAATTTTCGATCATTCGAAAATTACGACAAAATGAAAAAAATGCCCATAATTAATATACCAAATACGAAAAAAGGGATGACATATGAGCTAAGGTAAGCCGCATTGCTTTTATTGACGCGAAATAAAACTTGATAGGAAAAAACTTATAAAATCGGCTTGTGACACCTATCATCATTAAGCTAGAGAAATGAAAAGTTCTGCCCCAGAGGCGAATAAAACCCCCTCCCCCCCCCCTTAAAATCTTGGCAGATACTACATTATATAAATAAATTAGCGACGCATTCCAGACAGCACGATGTTCTGGCGTACACCCCTGGTCCACATTTGGTCGATATCTGGAAAACGTATCACATATACAACTACCACCACTTCCTTATTAAAACTCCTCATTAAAATACCTTGAATTGATAACCCATATCGCTACAAACTCATTCTAGAGTCCACCCTCTGGTCCACCTTTATCGGGCTGATTATGTTCAGAAGAAAGGCCGAACACCTAATCAGAACGAAAGCGCCCATCCCTTTTAAAATACTCAATTAACACATCTTCATTTGATATCCCATATCGTACAAACAAAGTCTAGAGTCACCCCTAAGACACGTCAGAAAGGCCCACTACCCTCTTAACAATACCCATTATTCAACTCCTTAGTTTGATAGCATATGCACAACGAATTCTAGAGCTCACCCTGCCGACCCACCTTACTGGCGATATCTCGAAACGGCGATCCACCTATGGAACTAATGAGTTATCGTCCTTTAAAATACTCAATTAAACACCTTTCATTTGGTACCATATCGCTACAAACAAATTCTCAAAGTCATGCCCTGCGTCCACTCCTTTAATACATTCCATTCTGATACACATGTCATACAACCACATCCAGGGTTACCCTAGGCTTACATTTTACCCTACATGGTGTATTTTCCTTATTTGATCTCCATAGCTCTCAAACTGAGGTATGTTTCTAATGCGGGTACAACCCGCATTAGCCATCCTACTGTTAATTTGTTAAGCATTTTAGTTTTTTTCGGAATTCTAAATCGGAGCTCGAAACGTGCTCTTTTGATGCCAACTTTGAAATTTTTTGTTAAAAATTACTGTAGAGTGAACCGCTACTTCTAAAACGATAACATTTGTTCAAAACAACTACAAATTGTATGAGACAACCGCTCAGCTAATCAGTGTAAGATTTATAGACGTATTTACAACTACACCAACACAAGTTGTAAACGTAATGCCACAAAAAGTTGTTAAGACTAGACACCTGCCCTCCCCCCACCGACATTTTTTTGGCCAGGTTGAGTTTTAGTAATGTAAATAGTAAATTGCCCACAGTTGAGTTGTAAAACGAGTAATAGGGGCATTATTAAATGTTAAATATATGTAAAAATGTTGGGCCCCGTGCGTTAAATCATCCGAATAGCACAGTCTAAATTCTTTTTTTAGTCGATTGTGAGATAAGTAATAGGGCGACCCATATACCAAATTCTCAATAAGATATCCTCCAATATTTAAACTCAAGTTGTACGCCCTCGCGTGTCGCTTAGAATAGGATAGGAACATGGACAGAACGGAGATGGCTAAATAAGTTACCTTCTTTTCATCCTAAGCATTTTGATAATGAAGTCTTATATTAATCTATTCGTTTATGCCCGATTACTACCAAATTAACCGCAGCTAATATACTCGAACCACCCGTGTGTGATGGCTAGCGCTGCTCCGCCATATCACACCGTATAGCCCTCGGTTATTAACTCCCCGACGGCCAAAGCAACAAAAACTCCTAGAAATAAGAATTTTTCAATTAGAGACAATTTTGTACTAAGCGGAGGTCGCCCCGTCTAGCGCAGTGTCTGGGCAATGCTTGCTCCCGATTGTATTTACTGCACATTCGAACAAGCTACTCTCCCAGTGAAAACTATCTAAAGCCTTGCAGATAGACGCTTCGCGGAGTTCGCATAAAACATGTAGATCCGTCGGCCAATATTAGTAGGAGAAAAAAATCGAAGAGGAGCACGACGCCAAATTGCGAGAAGAGAAGTCATCGCCTTAGATCTCTATCGGAGGCTATCCGCCGCACCTCATACACCTTTATTTTATTATACTTGCCATCTATGAGAAAATATACTCGAAACGAGGAAACGGCACAATCAAACGGAGAAAATTTTGCCTACAAGGCTCCTTGCTCTCGAAGTAGGCAATTGAGAAGCGAAGTCCTACTGTCTGACGAAATCACGCACTCTACAAGTCCTCACTTAACTGACCTGCCCTGCATGTATGGTTCGAAAAGCGAGGTGTCCTGAGCAGAAGAAGCAGATTGAGATGGTACCTAGATTGTGAGGAAAAGTTCCTCGGGACGATTTATGGGTTATCTAGTCCGACCTCACGGTGCCGGGATAGCGACTATCGAAGATTGTATTTTGAAATGAGCCTCTATCGCAGCTGGTTTTTGGATTATGCATGATAATGAAGACAGCCGCAAGTTAAAGACGAATCATAAAAACCTAAATGTCTTCTTGATTTAATGGTTCTGTCCGAGCCCATTGTGCCGACAGCGACTATCGAACGATTGCCCTATTTGATGCAGGATTACGCGTGATATCAAGAAGCGCAACCTAGAGCGATAAAAACCAAAGGTCTTCTCTAGCTTTAGATCATTTATGGCCGAATTCCCCAAAAGACGCTTCCGCATGGAACATGTTTTCAATCTACACCGCATGTTTTGCGCGTGCAGCACAGAAGGGGGCGGAATCACATCACTTAGAGTTGGTAGAGCGCCAAGTAGGAAGAATATGACTTTGGCGCTCCCATATATCAGGCGCCAGTTAGCAGCGAAACAGGGATTAGTGGCGTTGACTTGTACGGATATATTTCTTGATGCTACAACGATAACAACAGCTAGAAAATCTTGTAAGTTAGTTCTATCTTCAAGTACCGTTTTTCCAAAATTATCACGCTAATGAAAGAAAAACGCTCCAGAACTGTAAATTCAACGTCGATAGTCCGCAGTAACAATGTTAATAATGTGCTATAAGGTTTTAGGGAGAGATTAGCCCAAGTCAGTTTTGAGCGATGCTACATATAGCGTTGAATAGTAGAAAATTTCAGTATTATCATAAGCAGTTTAAAAAAAAATGTCCGTATGCCATGCTATGTAGTTAGTGATGCATAATGAAATTGCCGCCATAATTAAAATGCAGCATGACAACTAAATCTAAGCCTAGTCAATAAATAATAATTTAAGCCTGCAAGGAAAACTAATCCGCAAAGATGTTGCTCAGTGTACTTATGTCAAGAGCTTTTAACATATATAAATTATATCATATCATATATCTATATACATATATATATATACTAGTAGCGCGTTGTCAAATTGCTTACTGGGGAAAAAAACACTTCAGGTGCAAATCTATGTTCTGAATACTATGGAGTCATACTAAGTAAAATTAGTACCATGCGCGACCATAGGTTCGAAAATGAATTTACGAGCCACTCCCTAATTTTTAAGAACATATTTTTTTTTTTTATTTACGGAATTTTGATTATCTATTTTTGTTAAAAAATATTTTAATGGCTATTAAAAATTGAATATTGCACAATATGAAAAGATAAAATATTAGTGATTTTTTGCAACAAATTCAATCGATTGTTCCCAAAAAGAAGCGATAAAATGCACAGAAAAATTGTAGCGATTAGCGCTCAAAGCGACGACAAGATATTTTACTTTTCCATTTTGCCAAATACAATTTTTAAAAGCCCAAAATATTCTTCTAACAAAAATAATAATAAAAATTTCAATAAAAAAATATGATTCTAATACGAATTAGGGAGGCCTCGAAATTAAGTTTAAGACAGTAATGCTCCCTATGAGCAATATATACTCAGTATGACCCCAGAAACGGATGTAAGCCCTCTTCAACAATAACAATTTTACAATGCTTTCAAGGGCGTATTTCAGTGAAATGTAAACATACAAGTCTTTAATAGGCGCTTAATCCTATAACGCACACCTCTGCTAAATCCTTGGCGAGCTAACTGGCCGATAACTGTCATAATCACCAAGCGCGAAATAAAAATCCGTTTTCCATACTCGGCCTACTCTATAAGCGGATTAGCTGGGAGTAACACCCTACTTCCTCCTACAATTTCCATAGACGGCCGTTCCTGCATAAAAAAAAACCTTCTTAGACGCTTTTTGCAGCATCATCTTCATCTAATAAGATGACCCAGCCAGTGTAGCGTTGCCGGTTTAACTCGCTGGACTGCTGTTTATTGTATGCATAGAGCTAGTGCGAGCTCATCATTGTTTAGTATTCGCTCACTCGCCACCTGTACCCTTATCTACCAATATCCTTAATTCCCTTAATCTCTTGACTCTCATTATTGCGCAAGGTAATGAACTAAGATATTACGTAACCCGCTAAGAAGTGTCTTCAAATAGAAGCCTATAGTGGAAGAACCTGACGGTATAACAGGTGCCTGATCTAGCCAAATTAGCAAAGCCTACAAGCTGCCAGATTACGTAGCGATTTCCGAGCAGAACGAAGTAGACAGCCGTCCCACCAAGTTGTAGGAACAAACTGGAAGGAAAATAAGCTCAATCTGCCCAGACTGCGTCAACTTTTAATATATGAAGTCAAGCAGCCAATATAATCGACAATAATCTCGCCCAAAGCACAGCGATCTAAAAGCATGTTCAGGTCTTATTATTATTCGTAATAGGTAAGTCTGCGAGTTAGTGTAGAGTTGAACATAGGCGGTACATGAGGACCACACATAGACATGAATAAGTGCGGCCTAGTGCCATCAGAAGTTGGTTTCTTTAAAGACCAAACTGAAAATACCCTATCTAAAAACCAAGCGACCCTATGTTAAATAAATAACCCCTCCACCGTACCTCTTAGGCCCCATAATACCGGCAATGCTTCCACAGGATTTATTTCAAGCGCACTTGCTTGCCTCTCTAAGATCTGACAGCATGTATCACGCCCTAATAGCGGGATCCCAGCCTGGCAAGCGCATGAATTAGCATTCAAAACGAGACAAAGACGCAGCTCGATCCGCCTTTCCTCTCCAGCCCGCAACCACAATTACCTTACATCTGTCTAACAATCTGACCAAGCACTAATTTAAAGCCATGTAAGACGCCAGAAGCTGCAGTGCTCCAGTACAGCCATAATACCTGTCAATGAGCGTCTACAGTACCTCTACTTTTTATATGAAGAAGCACCTTGATCTAGTCTAAAGGTATGTAAGACAACTACACATAATTTTCGACACTTTACAGCCCGTAGTTAGCACAACACAGCCCCCTTCTCTCGCCTTGGTCGATATATCACACCTTCGACCTAATTTCGGCCCTATTTAGCTAGGGTCATCCGCTACTTTCTGTTCCCATCCTATATCCCATATGCCCTCGACCAATACAAAGTAATGGCTATCCCTATCCCGATTCTTACAGAGACTGCTCTACACTCTAACACGCATTTAGACATGCTCTGCTAACGAGATTATTGCCTTAATTTCTGCTTGACTGTAATAAAAAGTAACCCACGATTGCAGCTTAAGCTATCTCTTCCACTGTATACTGCTTGGTTACGGCTACATTTCCCCTTGGAAACGCTACAGTTAATCCGACAGCCTGCAGGATCTGTATTTCCGGATCAGCACAGTATACCGCGGACCCTACTCCTTCCACTACTTGGAAAATGTGTACAAATCTATCGCCTCGTCCGCCATTTGAGCACCCTGGCCAACCATCCACCTCTATAGTCGCTTAAGATATCCCTCGAAGCGCAATAAGCTGTTCGCGTAAATGATGAAACTATACTACCAAAGGCCTATTGTCGGCGCTCAAAAAAAAAAACTGCCCGAGACACAGAGCCTGGCAAACACCACCACACAAACACAACAAAACAAACAACAACCCCAACTAAGCATGATAGTCTGAACACACACCTCCAATTTTTGAGCGGTAGTTCTTTTGTGTGTCTTCACCAAAATAAGAACTCCATATATAAGATAGGCTTACAATTCGCTGTAAAAAACCCAATGCAAAGAGAGAGGGCGATAACCCCAGACACCCAGCATTCTTTTACACTGCACCAAAGTGGCGTTGAAAGCCTTTCTTCACCCCTCCTCCATGTTGAGCTTCCATAACAGCTTACTGTCTAGAATGATTCCTAGTACTTGTGGCAAGGTTTCTCCCGCAAGGGTCACCCTTCCTTACTTAGGCCTGATCCAGTTTTGGGACTAGTACCCACTTTGTAAACAAGACAATGTCCCCGTTTCTCCGCATTGACTTTCCAACCCGACATTAGATGCCAGGTATGAATAATCCGAAAGCGCCCGATCCATCAACGAACTAATAGTTTGAAGGCACTTTCCATTATGACAATTGACAACGTCATCTGCGTAAGCCGTAAGTTTACGGGTCCATCCATGTATTGCCCTGAGCAGTTGGTGATGACCAGCGCCACATCAACGTGATAGAACCCCCCTGCGGCGTGCCCCTGTCACTGATTCGTGCATCGTACAATCCCCATTTTGGACCTATATCTTTCGCAATAACACGCAGCCGATCCACCTGATTAAGGCAGGATGTACTTTAATGTAATAAAGCCACCATAATCCGCCATTTTCAACATTATGAAAGCCCTGGCAATGTTACAAGAAGACTCCTAGACCATATTCACTTATATTCAGGATTTCTCATGCTTATTACCCCTATGCAACGCAGTGTCCACGGATTGCCTTTGGTGTACGCAGTTGTGTTTTCGAAGAGCAGTTTTCATCCCGTGGCACTTTATATACACACCTATCATCTATCAATGTTTCGAAGCAGAAAAGATGTTCAGCTAATGGGTCATAATCTTGGGATACATGTGACGAGCATGTTAGAGTATAAAGCAATCCTTGAAAAGAGTTGGAATAGGGGAAGCAATCATTATATTGGTCCCAGTGAATAGTAGAATAATAAAATAAAAAGCAGATGAAAATTTTGAGAAAGGCGCATATTTTGAAGCTTGCCCCCTAGACGTAAAGTTAGATTGGGCAAGATTAAGAGAAACACGAAGTGCAAACATATCGACCAAACCGGGAAAGTGCGAACCCAATCGCGTTTACTGTAAAATGTCCCAAATCATGTGTAGATCTAACAAACTTGGCTAACAAAGTACTCCTATAAATAAAAGAGCGAGCATGCAGACTTATGAAAAATATTCGGTGGACAGCTTTCTGGCGGACATTCCATAGTAAACAAAAATTTTTTAAGCTTGTCGGAGATAGCAGATTTGGAAGTCGGGTTGGATGAGATCTAGAAGCAGCAAGTGGCATAGGTCCTAGAAAGCTTCTAGTATTTGTCAAGTGGACGGAGTTATTTTATAACATGGATCCTGGTTTTCATAGGGTTTCTCAGTCTGGTGTTAAAGTAAACTTCGGGTCTCACTACGGACGCATTCAGGCTATGTGAGGTCCGACAGTTAAATTCAAGCAATTGCACCATAAATAGGATTTTTTGGAATAGGTTGGCCGTGGTTCACTTGCAAGAAGAAATGTTCCAAACATTAGCTTTTCGAAGAATAACCAAGTAAAAAATTTCAACAAAACCTCTGGTCCACTTACGGAACAGACAGTTTCTCAAATATTTATTCGGTCAAAGAGGTAACTAGTTTCAAACAGTTCGAAACTATAAATTAGATTTTTGGAGATGGGATCCTAGTCAAAGAAGAATAGGTCCACTTCCGGAAAGATAAGGGAGCAAAGCGCACGAAGCTGTGATCTTAAGTATCCTCAAATCCCCCGGAAACATCACACACTTAATTTAATCAAAATCTATCAAGGCGTTAGGAGGAATAAAGTCACAATCACATACACGGAGGCAAAACCAACCGCCCCCCTCCCCCTCAAAAAAAAACTCGATTGAGATTCTATTTACTTACTTTTAATTAATGTCTAACATTAAAAAAATAACTCGAAATCTTTTTAAAATTTTATGTAAAAAGGTGTTATGCATTAAGTATGTTTGTGTAGCAATTGTACTTACATATATGTGAATATTTAAGCTTGAGGTGAAAATGTTGATGTCGAAAAATCAATAACTTTCCTAACACCTGCGCGAACGACCCAAATCGAAAAACTTTTCGCATTCAATAGACTGGAAACCTGATGAAATAGGTAATATGAATTGCAGCTGCAACTTACACCATTACATTTCTGCACATGACCCATAATGGATTTGAGTGTTTGAAATCCAAGTTACGTTGTTGTGTTTAAAGGTTGTCGTGTGAGGAGCAGCAGGTGAATGATTGTGGTTTTATTTGATTTTGTACGATCAGACATATTTGTGACATTGTACACATGCAGACATCACAAAAGGATTTCCTAAGCGTTGTAAGAGTAGATGAACCATAGAGGAAGCAAACTAGAAGGAAGTTCACATTATTGTGCAGGTCAATTACGTGGTGGCGTTGTAAGTGTATGTGCAATAGAAAATGTTGGCATTTTTACAAATAGTAATCAATGTAATGAGCAAATATATATGCACATATTTCAAGTATTTGAGAAGGCGCACACAAAACTACATCAATATATATATATATATAATGATGATAAATGATTTTGTCTTATATGAAGCGGTCAAATGAATATTTCATTAAATAAATAAATGAAGTAGGGGGACAATAAAGAAAAGATAGGGTTAGAAGGGGGGGGGGCGGGGGGATTCGACTTTTCAAATTTGGCCAGCCGTTATTAATGCCCTTGTTTTATTCCACGAATAAACAGTAACAAAATTGCGTGTGACGCTGTCATGAAAGATTCAGTGCTTGCTCAACGGCATGATAGTATGCAGGACCGGATTTTTAATTTACGAAAAGTGTT
>JARSSU010005419.1:0-13842 GCA_029619165.1 Eurosta solidaginis | reverse complement strand
ATTGTGACTTAGGAATGAAGGCAACGCCACTAGTGAATGTTTCTGTGAAGTTTGAATGGTGTGGTGTTTAACTGTAATAATTAGTACGGCCGTAAGGTCGTTTTAGTTATTGGAACTTGTTAACAACATACATTTTTTTAGTTACGAATTGTATACCTGAAATTCATTTTAATAATTTGAGTAGGTATATAAAGCTATCCATCATACAATGCACATTATCATTCGTCTTTTGGAGATTAAGGAACTAAGTATTCTGTTTACTTAAATAAAGTGAATAGTATTTTTAAATATAGTTCACAGTTTAATATTTAGTCAGATACACTCGAAGCCAATTCTAATATGTATCTAGAAAACTCGAAACTATTTGCGGTGTTGAAATCTACAAAGTCAAGACGGGACTTCGTTGAGGCTATTATGAGAGAATTAGCGAGTGAAACAAGCATTAAAGAAAAGGAAGGCCTGGAAGAAAAAATTTCTTTACAATACATTATGATAGAAAGATAATGGAAGGACGTCTATCGTAACAATTTAAAATTTCTAAGTAAGCATGAAAAGTGGCTAGCTGACAAAACTTTTTTGGACGAAGAAACGCCTAGCACGTCAACCAATCCAACTAGAGGGAGACCAACAAAACCCATAGAAGAGTGTTCTACCTACAAAAGGAAAAGGAAGCTGTCTGATACCACAAAAGCTATGGCCACGACTCATCTTTCAGAATATTGGCTATTAAATATAAAAAAGACGAAGAAAACGTGAAGTCTCATATAACAAAAGCAGTTGCGGTAGCAAGTCCAGTGCAACTGATGAGGATCAAACACAGCATTCCCACACCACCAAATGCGCTACCTAGGAAATACACTCCCGAAGAAGCTTTGGCGCTGTTTATAGATCTCGGCTTAACGAAGAAAAAATATATTATATTGCGTAAGTCATTATTACAACGTAATGCCGATATTTTACCTGGATACAAAAAAATTACTCAAGCCAAGAAAGCTGAAATTGAGCTACAAAACTTAATGGATCATACGTCTACACGACTCTTCAAAGTTTTACTGAGGGAAAGTTGAAATCACTGCCAAAGGAGCTAACATTGATAACTAAGTGGGGCTGTGATGGATCATCAGTACAAAGCGCATATAAACAAAGAATAAATGTAGACGATGAAACAATTACAGATAGTAATATGTTGTATGGAAATATCCAATTTGTAAGAGCCAAAAGGACTTTGAAAATCTTGATAATTCAATAACTGACGAACCAAATTATGAGTATGGAATATCTCCTTTGCATGCTAGGATAAGATGTATGGAATTTGTTTTGAAGCTGGCTTATACACTACCACAACAAGGAGAAGTTTTCGACGACAATACAACATGTAAGGAGAAACAAAACAGGAGAAAAAAGTAATTCAGGATGCATTCTATAAAGCGATTGGCCTTAGAGTTGACTGTACAAAGTATGGATACGGAAATACAAATGATGGTAACTCCTCAAGAAGATTTTTTGAAAACGATGAAGTGACTGCTCACATAACAGGAGTTGATAGAGATATTGTGAAAAGATTGGGAGTAATTTTAAATATTTTAAACTGCCATGAACAAGTTAATGGACCCAAATTTGGAGAATATGCATCTAAAACTACAGAGTTGCTTCATCAAAAGTATCCTGAGAAGAAGCTTACACCAACGGTACTTAAATTTTAGCACATGGAAAAGATTTAATAGAGTACCAGTGCTTAACATTAGGAGAATTGTCTGAAGAAGCTCAAGAATCTAAGAACAAGGACTACAAAAGGTACAGATGTATCACGAGTTAGACAAAACGAAGACCTTTTCAACATGTTAGCTATCTCTTCTGATCCAGTCATATCATCTATGAGGTATGTAAGAACATAAAAAGATCTTACAGATGCCTATAGCTCAGAAATGGTTGCTTTGATAGATATATGTTCCAGTGACGATGACTATGTTGAGATAAAATAAGTTTCTCACTTCTTATCACAACAATGAAAAAGAGATTTACTAATCAATTTTGCTACTTTATTGAAAAATAAAATATCTATGTACAAGTAAATTTTTTATTTCAAATAAAAGAATTAATTAATTTAGTAATTTATAAAGATATACTTTTCGTTATTGCATTTCTTTGAAGTTTATCAAATTTATTTTAAAGCTTAGGCATTTCGCTTTCAAACGAGTATTAAATTTGTATAGAAATCAATACGTCTATCGAGTTTGGTACAAATTTGTAAAGCGGTTACTAAGATCAAACTGTTTAGCATATGTGGGCAGTGCCACTCCCCTTTTCCAAAATTCGTTGGCTGTTTAATCTTTAGCTCAAATAATATTTCATTGAACCACTTTCAATAATTTTAGTTATTAATAAAATACATATAATTATAATTTTGAAGCACCTTGTTATTGTGGCACCAAAAACGGACATTTGAGTTTTATAAGAGTATTGCCATTTAAAAGAAACAATACGTCTATCGATTTTGGTAGTTGTTGATTACGTGACTACTTAGATAAAACTTTTTATCATAAGTGGGCAGTGCCACGCTATCTTATCAAAATCATTAGTTTATCTTATTAATTGCTTAAATACGTCATTATAAGACAAATCTCATTTTTCTTTTTTTTATTTTTTACTAAAAACATTTTGTTTTTGTATTTTTCAAAATTTTTCGAATTTGACGATTTTTTTTTGAATCACCCTGTATCTGTGACATTCTGAGCTTTCACGCAAAAAAACTTCAAGTAATTAGCTTTCATTTGCATTTTAAATTTTTAAAATATCTTCATTGGTTCAAAAGTCATGATTTCTGCAAAGAAAAGACTCAAAAGGCGCCACTGTGCGGCGTTTCATCCTCCAGTTTCATCTACAGTAGCGACAAATTTGTGCGTCGTATAGATTTAATTTACTTAGTTAATATTGTAGACTAGAGTGTCCTTGTATAGTACCCAGTTGCGTTCGTAGGTCTTCTCTACTTAGATTAATGAGTTTGGCTGATACTCTCGTTGCTGAGAGTATAAACAATTTGTCCTATCTTTGTCCTGAGCATTCAATTCAGTGCTTTATGAACTGCTTTGAACCAGCTGCTTACGGTTTTCCTAGTATATGCCTTTGTGAGTGCACAGAAGCGCTATGGACTATAGAATAATGCTATAGCACCCTGCTTGGCCTGGTAGTCTGCATGTTTACTGACTTCATTTTCCTGATACCAGGGGTCCCATCCTAATAAAACCTTGTTTTCGGTTCCCAGATCATATGAGACTCTCATGCATTGATGCAATAGCTTAAAAGTAATTGCATAAGACTGCAAGGCGCGCAATACTGCCTGGATGTCTGACATAATGAGGATACTCTTCGACTATAAGCCTCTTGGTAGATTTTGTCTACCGCAAACATTTAGTACATGGGTTTTTGCCTGAAAAATATTGGGGAAGCAGCACATTTGTATCGATTTTTTGAAGTTCGGTCCATAGATGCCAGCTTCCGTTTTCCAGTATAAAATTTTGATCAATACGTGAACCATACCCTGTGAGTCAAAGTCGGTATTTAGATTTACTTTTTCACAAAGAGATCTGTTCACAATCTCAAAATTCCATGAGGTTCTGATTGTGGGCGCCATTGCATCACGTAGTTGCAGTACGGGATTTTCTTTGAATTTTCTTATTGTTTCCGCTATTTAGCTAAAAGATATTTGGGAGTCTAAGTGCAAGAAGTGTTGTCTCTTTCTCTATTAGTGTAAAGAAGGAAGGTATTCCTACTAACTGCATCAGCAGCGTACATTCCCATCACACTCCTTATGCCAATACAAACTATTCGATGCAGTTTGCTTAATATTCTCGGGCATCACTATGATGCAGAAGACAACGAAAATAATTCTTAGTCAAAAAATAAATAATTAACTGGGCCTTTGTTAACAAATAATGCAGAAATAACCACTTCTGACTATTTTTAGCTCATGGCTCTACAAAGTTAGTTATCCATTTGCGAAAAAAAAATACTAAAAAATACTTCGCCTGTTTTATTGGAAACCAACTTCTTATTAGCTTGTAGTTAGTTTCTTGCTGCGATTGTTCACAAATTTTAAAAGCACCCTGTACTTTAATTAAAAACGAGTATACTTACGTGTGTACCCACCTTCCCACACCTCACGCTGTATTTCAATCAAATAACAGGAGAGCGACTAATCCGAATTTAAAAATTATTCAAACTTTTTTTCTGCTTTTATTTATATTTTTTGTTCATTAATATAATTATCGGTGTTAGTCACATGAAACTGGTTCATTGCATACATTCACCACAAAATGGACATCAGTAAATATAAACCCGCAGAAAGTTTGGTTTGTAATTTCGACACAGGCATAAAAAGGAAACAAAAGTAAATTAAGTATTAAATAAATTAGGATTAAATGTTTTGTTTGTTTAAAAAAAAAGCTCCCAAATATATCGCAATATTTTACAGTTCATTTAGGCTACGTAATTTGTCAGCAAATGGGGGCGCAACACAGTGAAGAAAATTGGTTATATTTAAGATAAAAACTGTCAACAATTAAAACTCAATTTATAGTCCATTTCCGAGTACTAAGAAAGTCGCGGTATACTATAGGTTCTTCACTGAAATAAAAAAGCTAGTAAAATCAATCGAACAACTGGTCGATTCCAACGAAATTTCTGTAATTATTTTATTCATTGCAAATAATTGTTGAATCAACTTCGCACATACACTTGATTCTGAAGTGATCGTTACAACAGTCGAATCAACAAAAAAAAGTTCATCATACGTGAGCCATAGCTCTGTTAACTTATCATAGTCACAGTCAACATAACAATAACAAAGAAAACTGTTACATGAACAGGCTTCCGTCGACTTTAGAAAAACCATGAATGCTGTTGTAATGACAGAGAATTCAGTCACCATAGTCATAAGAACAAAGTAATGAGCGAGGTGAGCGTAAGCTTCTCTTTTAAATAAGCTTTGGCATTTCCATAATAGTAATATTGGCAGCCGTTCGCTGCTGGAATGACCAATTCGTTAGTTATTTTAACAACAAAACAATTTAGAATGATTCAATATTTGTAATTTTTACAGAATGTTGCAAATTTAAGCCCAATAATTTTTCTTCTGTTGAAATGACTAAGTAAATTTGCTGTCTTGAAAAAAAAATCGATTCAATAAACCATAATGCGATAAATTCTACTGAGTTTCTGTTATTTCAAAAACAACAAACTCAATTTTTATACCCAGCTGTACTTGTACACAGGGTACTATAACTTTGATTGGATAAGGGTTGATTGTACACTAGACTGGATCGAAAAAAAGTTGCTATTGTCCGACCCTAAATTTAAAGATTATGCTGAGATGGTTTCGGAAAATTTTTTTTTAAAATTTTTTTTTGATCTTTCGAAATACAGCCGAAAGGATTTTCTCGTTGTAACTTGGTTATTTAACGTCCGATTTTCAAAATTGATATGTCATTATTTTGGCCTTGAGAAGCTTCACATTTCTGTTTAATGTCCTTTAAGCTATGGAGTCGTTTTCACATGATTAGGTCAGCTAACAAAATTGTTTGGTTTGTCCACCTTTTATTAAAAAGTTATTTAAAAAAAAATCATGTGTGAAGTTGGCACCTCCATGTGCGAGTAATTAAAAAAACCAAATGCCATTCGTTTGTCCATCGTTTGTTCACGTTTGTCCATGAAAAATTTTCGTTTGTCCACCTTTTGTTAAAAAGTTATTTATTATTATTATTATTATTAATAGATCTGGAAGCACTGCGACCTTTGTGCAGATCTATTGTGTAAGACCTTTCAGCCTAATTTTGTATCTGGAGGCTCTTGATGTATCAAAGTACCTCTTCAGGCTTTTTACTCCATATCACATAGGGATTAAGAGTCCCACCACCTAGATTGGATAGTTTCTGCTAGCTAGAGCGACGCATTCGCAGAGAATGTGAACCGGCGTTTTATCATCCAGCTCACAGAAACGACAAATTTGGGTATCAGATAGATTTAATTTACTTAGGTGATATCGTAGACCACAGTGTCCCGTGTAGTACCCAGTAAGATTTATTAGGTCCTCCCTGCTTAGGTTAATGAGTTTGGCTGATACTTTCGTTGCCGGAAGTATAAGCAGTTTGGCCTGCCTTTGCCCTGAGCAATCAATCCAGTGACGTCTGAATTGTTTAGTTTCCCAGTTACTTATAGTTTCCCTTGTGTGTGCTTTTGTGAGTCCACAAAAGGGCTCTGGACCATAGAATGCTGATGTAGCACTCTGCTTTGCTACGAAATCTGCATGTACATTACCTTCATGTCCCTGATGTCCGGGAACCCATCCCAACAAAACCTTGTTTTTGGCTCCCAGGGCATTAAGGATTTCAGTGCATTCATCCACTAGCTTAGATGTAACTGTGTAGGATTGCAAGGCACGCAGTGCCGCCTGGCTGTCCGACATAATGTAGATGCTCTTCGATGTTGAGCCTCTCCGGAGACATTCTCTACCACAGACCTCTATTGCATGAATTTCTGACTGAAATATGGTGGGGTAACATCCCATTGGTATCGATTTTTTTGAAGTTTGGCCCATAGACGCCAGCCTCCGTTCTTCCGCCATCGAATTTCGATCCATCCGTGTACCAGACCTCTGAGTCAGGGTCGTTATAAGGATTCCCTATTTCCCAGTGGGTCCTGTCGACAATTGACACTTCAAAGTTCCGTGAGATTCTAAGCTTAGGGGACATTACGTCACGCAGTTGTAATGAGGGACTTCCTATGAATTTTCTTATTACTTTCATATGCCTTATCATATTTCCTTCCTTCAACTCAGATATTTTGGAAGTCTTAGTGCATCTAGTGTTGCCTCTTTCTCTATCAGAATAGGGAAGGGAGATATTCCCACTAAAGCACTAAGTGCATCAGCAGGGGCGGTTCTCATCGCACCGTTATGCCAACGCAAACTAATCGATGAAGTTTGCTTAGTTTAGCCGTTGCCTTTCTTTGCGTGCCTTCTGCCACCAAACTAGAGAAAGTTATAACAAAAAATTTTTTTTTCGAAAAACCCCAAAATTTTGGTTGGAAAAAAAGTTATAATAAAAATATATTTTTTTTTCGAAAAACCCCAATTTTTTTTCGCTTTATTGTGCTAAATCTTATGTCCGTCGTTTGCCCATCGTTTGTCCATGTTTTTCCAGGAAAAATTTTCGTTTGTCCACCTTTTGTTAAAAAGTTATAACAAAAATATTTTTTTTTCAAAAAACCCCAAATTTTGTTTTTTCGCTTTATTGTGCTAAATCGTATGTCCGTCGTTTGCCCATCGTTTGTCCATGTTTTTCCAGGAAAAAATTTTCGTTTGGTCACCTTTTGTTAAAAAGTTATAACAAAAATATTTTTTGTTTTTCAAAAACCCCAAATTTTGTTTTTTCGCTTTATTGTGCTAAATCGTATGTCCGTCGTTTGCCCATCGTTGTCCATGTTTTTCCAGGAAAAATTTTCGTTTGTTCACCTTTTGTTTCAAAAGTTATAACAAAAATATCAAAAAACCCCAAATTTGTTTTTTCGCTTTATTGTGCTAAATGTATGTCCGTCGTTTGCCCATCGTTGTCCATGTTTTCCAGGAAAAATTTTCGTTTGTTCACCTTTGTTAAAAAGTTATATATATCAAAAAACCCCAAATTTTGTTTTTTCGCTTTATTGTGCTAAATACGATGTCCGTCGTTTGCCCATCGTTTGTCCATGTTTTTCCAGGAAAAATTTCGTTTGTTCACCTTTTGTAAAAAGTTATAACAAAAATATCAAAAAACCCAAATTTGTTTTTTCGCTTTATTGTGCTAAATAGTATGTCCGTCGTTTTGCCCATCGTTTGTCCATGTTTTTCCAGGAAAAATTTTCGTTTGTCACCTTTTGTTAAAAAGTTATAAAAAAAATATCAAAAAACCCCAAATTTTGTTTTTTCGCTTTATTGTGATAAATTGTATGTCCGTCGTTTGCCCATCGTTTGTCCATGTTTTTCCAGAAAAATTTCGTTTGTTCACCTTTTGTTAAAAAGTGATAAACAAAAATATCAAAAAAACCCAAATTTTGTTTTTTCGCTTTATTGTGCTAAATTGTATGTTCCGTCGTTTGCCCATCGTTTGTCCATGTTTTTCCAGGAAAAATTTTCGTTTGTTCACCTTTTGTTAAAAAGTTATAACAAAAATATCAAAAAACCCCAAATTTGTTTTTTCGCTTTATTGTGCTAATTGTATGTCCGTCGTTTGCCATCGTTTGTCCATGTTTTTCCAGGAAAAATTTTCGTTTGTTCACCTTTTGTTAAAAGTTATAACAAAAATATCAATAAACCCCAAATTTTGTTTTTTCGCTTTATTGTGCTAAATCGTATGTCCGTCGTTTGCCCATCGTTTGTCCATGTTTTTCCAGGAAAATTTTCGTTTTGTTCACCTTTTGTTAAAAAGTTATTAAAAAAATATCAAAAAACCCCAAATTTTGTTTTTCGCTTTATTGTGCTAAAATCGTATGTCCGTCCGTTTGCCCATCGTTGTCCATGTTTTTCCAGGAAAAATCGTTGTTCACCTTTTGTTAAAAAAAGTTATTAAAAAAAATATCAAAAACCCAATTTTGTTTTTTTCGCTTATTGTGATAAATTTATGTCCGTCGTTTGCCAGTTTGTCATGTTTTTCAGGAAAAATTTTCGTTTGTCACCTTTGTTAAAAAGTATACAAAAATTCAAAAAACCCAAATTTTGTTTTTTCGCTTATTGTGCTAAATCGTATGTCCGTCGTTTGCCCATCGTTTTGTCCATGTTTTTCCAGGAAAAATTTTCGTTTGTTCACCTTTTGTTAAAAGTTATTAAAAAATATCAAAAAACCCCAAATTTTGTTTTTCGCTTTATTGTGCTAAATCGTATGTCCGTCGTTTGCCCATCGTTTGTCCATGTTTTTCCAGGAAAAATTTTCGTTTGTTCACGCTTTTGTTAAAAAGTTTATAAAAAAATATTTTTTTTCAAAAAAACCCCAAATTTTGTTTTTTTCGCTTTATTGTGCTAAATTGTATGTCCGTCGTTTGCCCATCGTTTGTCCATGTTTTTCCAGGAAAAATTTCGTTTGTTCCCTTTTGTAAAAAGTCTATAAACATATCAAAAAACCCCAAATTTTGTTTTTCGTTATGTGCTAAATGTATTTCCGTCGTTGCCCATCTTTGTCCTGTTTTTCCAGGAAAACATTTTCGTTTGTCACTTTTGTTAAAAAGTTATATATAAAAAACCCCAAATTTTTGTTTTTCGCTTTTATTGTGCTAATTGTATGTCCGTCGTTTGCCCATCGTTTGTCCATGTTTTTTCCAGGAAAAATTTCGTTTGTTCACCTTTGTTTTAAAAAGTTATAACAAAATATCAAAAAAACAAATTTTGTTTTTTCGCTTTATTGTGCTAAATCGTATGTCCGTCGTTTGCCCATCGTTGTCCATGTTTTTCCAGGAAAATTTCGTTGTTCACCTTTGTAAAAAGTTATTAAAAAAATATCAAAAAACCCCAAATTTGTGTTTTTTCGCTATTGTGCTAAATCGTATGTCCGTCGTTTGCCCATCGTTGTCCATGTTTTTCCAGGAAAAATTTTCGTTTGTTCACCTTTGTTTAAAAAGTTATAAAAAAATATCCAAAAAAACCCAAAATTTTGTTTTTCGCTTTATTGTGCTAAATGTATGTCGTCGTTTGCCATCGTTTGTCCATGTTTTTCCAGGAAAAATTTTCGTTGTTCACCTTTTGTTAAAAAGTTATAACAAAATATCAAAAACACCCCAAATTTTGTTTTTTCGCTTTATTGTGCTAAATGTATGTCGTCGTTTGCCCATAGTTTGTCCATGTTTTTCCCAGGAAAAATTTCGTTTGTTCACCTTTTGTTAAAAAGTTATAACAAAAATATTTGTTTTTCAAAAAACCCCCAAATTTGTTTTTTTCGCTTTATTGTTGCTAAATTGTATGTCCGTCGTTTGCCCATCGTTTGTCCATGTTTTCCAGGAAAATTTTCGTTTGTTCACCTTTTGTTAAAAAAGTTATAACAAAAATATCAATAAACCCCAAATTTTGTTTTTTCGCTTTATTGTGCTAAATCGTATGTCCGTCGTTTGCCCATCGTTGTCCATGTTTTTCCAGGAAAATTTTCGTTGTCACCTTTTGTTAAAAGTTATAACAAAAATATCAAAAAACCCAAATTTTGTTTTTTCGCTTTATTGTGCTAAATTGTAATGTCCGTCGTTTGCCCATCGTTTGTCATGTGTTCCAGGAAAAATTTTCGTTTGTTCACCTTTTTGTAAAAAAGTTATAACAAAAATATCAATAAAACCCCAAATTTTGTTTTTTCGCTTTATTGTGCTAAATCGTATGTCCGTCGTTTGCCCATGTTTGTCATGTTTTTTCCAGGAAAAATTTTCGTTTGTTCACCTTTTGTTAAAAATGTTATAACAAAAATATCAAAAAAATTTGTTTTTCGCATTATTGTGCTAAATTGTATGTCCGTCGTTTGCATCGTTTGTCCATGTTTTTCCAGGAAAAATTTCGTTTGTTCAACTTTGTTAAAAGTTATTAAAAAATATCAAAAAACCCCAAATTTTGTTTTTTCGCTTTATTGTGCTAAATGTATGCCGTCGTTTGCCCATCGTTTGTCCATGTTTTTCCAGGTAAATTTTCGTTTGTTCACCTTTTTGTTAAAAAGTATATACAAAAATATTTTTTTGCAAAAAACCCCAATTTTGTTTTTTTCGCTTTATTGTGCTAAATTGATGTCCGTAGTTTGCCCATCGTTTGTCCATGTTTTTCCAGGAAAAATTTCGTTTGTTCACCTTTTGTTAAAAAGTTATAACAAAAATATCAAAAACCACAAATTGTTTTTTCGCTTTATTGTGCTAAATTGTATGTCCGTCGTTTGCCCATCGTTTGTCCATGTTTTTCCAGATTTTCGTTTGTTTCACCTTTTGTTAAAAAGTTATAACAAAAATATTTTTTTTCAAAAAACCCCAAATTTTGTTTTTTCGCTTATTGTGCTAAATTGTATGTCCGTCGTTTGCCCATCGTTTGTCCATGTTTTTCCAGGAAAAATTTTCGTTTGTTCACCTTTGTTAAAAAGTTATAACAAAAATATCAAAAAAACCCCAACAAATTTTGTTTTTTCGCTTTATTGTGCTAAATTGTAGTCCGTCGTTTGCCCATCGTTTTTGTCCATGTTTTTCCAGGAAAAATTTCGTTTGTTCACCTTTTGTAAAAGTTATAACAAAAATATCAAAAAACCAAATCGCTTTATTGTGCTAATCGTATGTCCGTCGTTTGCCCATCGTTTGTCCATGTTTTTCCAGGAAAATATTTCGTTTTGTTCACCTTTGTTAAAAAGTTATAACAAAAATATCAAAAAACCCCAAATTTTGTTTTTTTCCGCTTTATTGTGCTAAATTGCATGGCCGTCGTTTGCCCATCGTTTGTCCATATTTTCCAGGATTTCGCTTTGTTCACCTTTTGTTAAAAAGTTATAACAAAAAATATCAAAAAACCCCAAATTTTGTTTTTTCGCTTTATTGTGCTAAATCGTATGTCCGTCGTTTGCCATCGTTTGTCCATGTTTTTCCAGGAAAAATTTTCGGTGTTCACCTTTTGTTAAAAAGTTATAACAAAAATATCAAAAAACCCCAAATTTTGTTTTTTCGCTTTATTGTGCTAAATCGTATGTCCGTCGTTTGCCCATCGTTGTCCAGTTTTGTCCATATTTTTCCGGGAAAAAATTTTCGTTTGTGCACCTTTTGTTAAAAAGTTATAAACAAAAATATCAAAAAACCCCAAATTTTGTCGCTTTATTGTGCTAAATCGTATGTCCGTCGTTGCCCATCGTTTGTCCATGTTTTTTCCAGGAAAAATTTTCGTTTGTGTTCACCTTTTGTAAAAAGTTATAACAAAAATATCAAAAAAACCCCAAATTTGTTTTTTTCGCTTTTATTGTGCTAAATCGTATGTCCGTCGTTTGCCCATCGTTTGTCCATGTTTTTCCAGGAAAAATTTCGTTGTTCACCTTTTGTTTAAAAAGTTATAACAAAAAATATCAAAAACCCCAAATTTTGTTTTTTCGCTTTATTGTGCTAAATTGTATGTCCGTCGTTTGCCCATCGTTTGTCCATGTTTTTCCAGGAAAAATTTTCGTTTGTTCACCTTTTGTTAAAAAGTTATAACAAAAATATGTTTTTCAAAAACCCCAAATTTTGTTTTTTCGCTTTATTGTGCTAAATGTATGTCGTCGTTTGCCCATCGTTTGTCCATGTTTTTTCCAGGAAAAATTCGTTTGTTCACCTTTTGTTAAAAGTTATAACAAAAATCAAAAAAACCCAAATCGCTTTATTGTGCTAAATGTATGTCCGTCGTTTGCCCATCGTTTGTCCATGTTTTTCCAGGAAAAATTTTCGTTGTTCACCTTTGTTAAAAAGTTATAAAAAAATATCAAAAAACCCAAATTTGTTTTTTCGCTTTATTGTGCTAAATGTATGTCCGTCGTTTGCCCATCGTTGTGTCCATGTTTTTCCAGGAAAAATTTCGTTTGTCACCTTTTGTTAAAAAGTTATACCATCACAAAAAACCCCAAATTTTGTTTCGCTTTATTGTGCTAAATTGTATGTCCGTCGTTTGCCCATCGTTTGTCCATGTTTTTCCAGGAAAATTTCGTTGTTCACCTTTTGTTAAAAAGTTATAACAAAAAATATCAAAAAACCCCAAATTTTGTTTTTTCGCTTATTGTGCTAAATTGTATGTCCGTCGTTTGCCATCGTTGTCATGTTTTTCAGGAAAAATTTCGTTTGTTCACCTTTGTTAAAAAGTTATAACAAAAATATCAAAAAACCCCAATTTTGTTTTTTCGCTTTATTGTGCTAAATTGTATTGTCCGTCGTTTGCCCATCGTTTGTCCATGTTTTTCAGGAAAAATTTTCGTGTGTTCACCTTTTGTTAAAAAGTTATAACAAAAATATGCAAAACCCCAAATTTGTTTTTCGCTTTATTTGTGCTAATTGTATGTCCGTCGTTTGCCCATCGTTTGTCCATGTTTTTCCAGGAAAAATTTCGTTTGTTCACCTTTTGTTAAAAGTTATAACAAATATTTTTTTTTTCAAAAAACCCCAAATTTTGTTTTTTCGCTTATTGTGCTAAATTGTATGTCCGTCGTTTGCCCATCGTTTTGTCCAGTTTTTCCAGGAAAAATTTTCGTTTGTTCACCTTTGTTAAAAAGTTATAACCAAAAATATTTTTTTTTTTTCAAAAAAAACCCAAATTTTGTTTTTTTTCGCTTTATGTGCTTAAATTGTATGTCCGTCGTTTGCCCATCGTTTGTCCATGTTTTTCCAGGAAGAATTTTCGTTTTGTTCACCTTTTGTTAAAAAGTTATAACAAAAATATTTTTTTTTTTCAAAACCAAATTTTGTTTTTTCGCTTTATTGTGCTAATCGTAGTCCGTCGTTTGGCCATCGTTGGCCAGTTTTTCCAGGAAAAAATTTCGTTTGTTCACCTTTTGTTTAAAAAGTTATAACAAAAATATTTTTTTTTTTCAAAACCCCAAATTTTGTTTTTTTCGCTTTATTGTGCTAAATTGCATGTCCGTCGTTTGCCCATCGTTTGTCCATATTTTTCCAGGAAAAATTTTCGTTTGTTCACCTTTTGTTAAAAAGTTATATAACAAAAATATTTTTTTTTTTTCAAAAAATCCCAAAATTTGTTTTTCGCTTTAATTGTGCTAAATCTTATTGTCCGTCGGTTTGCTCATAGTTTGGTCCATGTTTTTTCCAGGAAAAATTTTCGGGTGGTCCACCTTTTGTTAAAAA